>JAMYXO010005907.1:0-14615 GCA_033310375.1 Conus canariensis | reverse complement strand
AAGAAAACATGATTGTGTACATTATTACAGGTGGGGGGGGGGGAATAGGGACAAAAGAAACATGATTGTGTACATTATTACAGGTGGGGGGGGGGGGGGTAGGAGGGACAAAAGAAACATGATTGTGTACATTATTACAGGTGGGGGGGGGGAGGGAATAGGGGACAAAAGAAACATGATTGTGTACATTATTACAGGTGGGGGGGGGGGGAGATAGGGACAAAAGAAACATGATTGTGTACATTATTACAGGTGGGGGGGGGGAGGAATAGGGACAAAAGAAACATGATTGTGTACATTATTACAGGTGGGGGGGGGGGTAGGGAATAGGGACAAAAGAAACATGATTGTGTACATTATTACAGGTGGGGGGGGTAGGAGGGACAAAAGAAACATGATTGTGTACATTATTACAGGTGGGGGGGGGGGAGGAATAGGGACAAAAGAAACATGATTGTGTACATTATTACAGGTGGGGGGGGGGAGGGAATAGGGGACAAAAGAAACATGATTGTGTACATTATTACAGGTGGGGGGGGGGGGAGGAATAGGGACAAAAGAAACATGATTGTGTACATTATTACAGGTGGGGGGGGGGGGAAAGGGACAAAAGAAACATGATTGTGTACATTATTACAGGTGGGGGGGGGGGATGGGAAATGGGACAAAAGAAACATGATTGTGTACATTATTACAGGTGGGGGGGGGGGGTAGGAGGGACAAAAGAAACATGATTGTGTACATTATTACAGGTGGGGGGGGGGGGGAATAGGGGACAAAAAGAAACATGATTGTGTACATTATTACAGGTGGGGGGGGGGGTAGGAGGGACAAAAGAAAACATGATTGTGTACATTATTACAGGTGGGGGGGGGGGGGGAGAGGGACAAAAGAAACATGATTGTGTACATTATTACAGGGGGGGGGGGGGGGGTGGTAGGGACAAAAGAAACATGATTGTGTACATTATTACAGGTGGGGGGGGGGGGGTAGTAGGGACAAAAGAAACATGATTGTGTACATTATTACAGGTGGGGGGGGGGGGATAGGGACAAAAGAAACATGATTGTGTACATTATTACAGGTGGGGGGGGGAGGAGGTAGGGGGACAAAAGAAACATGATTGTGTACATTATTACAGGGGGGGGGGGGGGGGTAGGAGAGGACAAAAGAAACATGATTGTGTACATTATTACATGGGGGGGGGGGGGGTAGGAGGGACAAAAGAAACATGATTGTGTACATTATTACAGGTGGGGGGGGGGGGGAATAGGGACAAAAAGAAACATGATTGTGTACATTATTACAGGTGGGGGGGGGGGGAATGAGGGACAAAAGAAACATGATTGTGTACATTATTACAGGTGGGGGGGGGGGGAGGGGGTAGGAGGGACAAAAGAAACATGATTGTGTACATTATTACAGGTGGGGGGGGGGGGGAGGAGGACAAAAGAAACATGATTGTGTACATTATTACAGGTGGGGGGGGGAGGAAGGGACAAAAGAAACATGATTGTGTACATTATTACAGGTGGGGGGGGGGGGGAGAGAGGGACAAAAGAAACATGATTGTGTACATTATTTACAGGTGGGGGGGGGGGGGGGGAATGAGGGACAAAAGAAACATGATTGTGTACATTATTACAGGGGGGGGGGGGGGGGGTAGGAGGGACAAAAGAAACATGATTGTGTACATTATTACAGGTGGGGGGGGGGGGGGTAGGAGGGACAAAAGAAACATGATTGTGTACATTATTACAGGTGGGGGGGGGGGGGGGGGGGGAGAGGGACAAAAGAAAACATGATTGTGTACATTATTACAGGTGGGGGGGGGGGGAAGGGACAAAAGAACATGATTGTGTCATTATTACAGGGGGGGGGGGGGGTAGGAGGACAAAAGAAACATGATTGTGTACATTATTACAGGGGGGGGGGTGGGGGTGGGGGACAAAGAACATGATGTGTACATTATTACAGGGGGGGGGGGAATAGGACAAAGAAAATGTGTGTACAATACAGGGGGGGGGGGGAAGGACAAAGAAACATGATTTGTACATTTTACAGGGGGGGGGGGAAGGGACAAAAGAAACATGATGGTACATTATTACAGGGGGGGAATAGGACAAAGAACTGATTTGTACATTATTCAGGGGGGGGGGAGGACAAAGAACATGATTTGTACATTTTAGGGGGGGGGGGGGGTAGGGACAAAGAACATGATTGTGTACATTATTACAGTGGGGGGGGTAGGGACAAGAACATGATTGTGTAATTATTCAGGTGGGGGGGGGGGAGGACAAAAGAAACATGATTGTGACATTATTAAGGTGGGGGGGGGGAAGGGACAAAAACTGATGTGTACATTATTCAGGGGGGGGAAAGGGACAAAGAATGATGTGTAATTATTACAGGGGGGGGGGGGGGGGGGCTAGGACAAGAAACATGTTGTGTACATTATTACAGGGGGGGGGGGGGAAGGGCAAAGAAAAGATTTGTACTTATTACAGTGGGGGGGGGGAAGGGCAAAGAACATGATGTGACATTATTAGGGGGGGGGGGGAAGGGACAAAGAACATGATTGTGTACATTATTACAGGGGGGGGGAGGAGGACAAGAAACATGATTGTGTACTATTACGGGGGGGTAGGGACAAAAAAAATGATGTGTACATTATTACAGGGGGGGGGGGGGGGGGGTAGGGACAAAAGAAACTGATTGTGTACATATTACAGGTGGGGGGGGGAAGGGACAAAAGAAACTGATTGTGTACATTATTAAGGTGGGGGGGGGAGAGGACAAAAGAAACATGATTGTGTACATTATACAGGTGGGGGGGGGGGAAGGGACAAAAGAAACATGATTGTGTACATTATTACAGGGGGGGGGGGGGGGGGAATAGGGACAAAAGAACATGATTGGTACATTATTACAGGGGGGGGGGGGGGGGGGGACAAAAAAACATGATTGTGTACATTTTACAGGTGGGGGGGGGGGGGGGGAGGAGGGACAAAGAACATGATTGTGTACATATTACAGGGGGGGGGGGGGGGGAAGGAAAAAAAGAAACATGATTGTGTACATTTTTACAGGTGGGGGGGGGGGGGGGGGGGGGGGGGGGGGGGGAAAGAGGGACAAAAGAAACTGATTGTGTAATTTTACTTTTGGCGTTTGGATTTGTCGTCCATGTTGGGGGAAAAAGGAAAAACAAGGGGTACAAAACAGGGAGGAGTTCGGCCCCTTCCCCGGGGGGGCCCCGGGGTAACCCGGGGTTTCCCCACGCCCGGCAAAATAAACGGCTCTGACCAAAGGGGTGGGGCCCCGGGTGCACTAGCACGGCTATGGCCGTCCCCTTTTAATTTTTGAAAGGAAAAACCCCGGGCGGGGTTTTTTTCTTAAAGGGCGGCACCGGGCCCGGGCCCGGGTCCTTTTAAAAAAAAAACCCTTTTCCCCTGGACAGAAAGAAACAGGTAGTAGTATTTGTGAAGACGTTGACCTTATTCACTTTTTTTTTTTCCCTTTTCCCTCTTGCCCCTTTAGCAAATGCTATTTCGGAAAAACACCTTCCCTTTTTGCTTTTCCTGTTTTCTAACTCAGCAAAAGGAAAATTTGGAATCCATTTTTAAAAAGTGGGGGGAAAATGTCTTTTTTTTTTAAAGTGTAAAAGGATCCCTTGACAAATTTTTTAAAAAAGAAAAAAGTATCGCCTTTTTTTCGTTTCATTCAAAAAAAAAAATCCTTTTTTTAAAATTTTTTTGTTTCCCTCCCTTTCGTGTCCCTTTTTTAAAAATAAATCATTTCTTGTGTTTAGTTTGTAAAGCCCCCGATTACCAGTGTCAAAATGATCTTCTTTTTGGTTTTTTAAGGACAAAAAACCCCACCTGATTACAGAAAAATAAAAAAGAAACAAAAAAGGAGGAAAAGAACTTGAACTAGTTCATTTGTTTTTCATATGAAAAAAAAACGGGCAAATCCATCATATTTGTAAATTTTGTTTTATTCAAGGTTTAAAAAAAAAAAAAAAAAAAAAATTCGTGGGAAATTTTTTTTTTTTAAACGTAGAAATTTTCATCTTGTCCTTTTTTTGAGTTACATAATTTTTACAAAATTCCTCTCAATTGAAACCTTTTTTCTTCTCTCTCTCTCTCTCTCTCCCCTTTTCCCCTTTTCCCCTCTCTCTCTCTTCTCTCTCTTCTCTCTTCTTTTTTTTCGTTTTTTTTGTCTTTCTGCATTCTCTCCCGTTTTTCAACTTTCCAGTCCCCGTTTCCTTAAACTTTTACACGGGGGGCCAGCGTTTTTCCCCTAAAATCTTTTCCTTCTTTTTTTCCGTTTTTCTTTCTTTTTTTTTTCTCTTTCTTTGCCCTTTTTTCGTTTTTTTTCCCCTTTTTTTTTTTTGTTTCTTTGTTTTTTGTTTCTTTGTTTTTCTTTTTTTCCCTTTTCTTTTTTTTTTTCCCTTTTTTTTTTTCCCCTTTTCTCCTCTCTCCCCAGGGGATAAACCCCCTTTTGTAACTCTCATGTCAGATAAATTATTTGGGGAAAAAAGCTGTTTTCAAATCACAACGGGTCATGGTGGCGTAAAAGGGGGGGTTCTGCCCCCCTCTTTTATTTTTCTTGTCTAGCTTTATTCCTTTTGTGACCCGTTTGATAGATTTTATCCAGACCCCCCTTTTCTAACTTCTATGTACCCGGGGAGAGGGGGGGTGTAAATTTTCCCCGTCCCCAGATGTTAAGGGGGTTTTTTGAACAAAGAATCGCCCACACGCCGACGTCGCAAAAAACGCACTCACACTACACACACAAGCGCGTTTAGTGCTTTTCCGGGGTCACCCCTCAAAAAAAATTTTAAAAAAGGGGGAAAAGGGGTGGCGGAGGGGGCGGGGGCCCCGGGGGCGCGGGGGTATGTTGTGTTTTTGTGGGGTGTGTTTGTGAGAGAGGAAAAAGGGGGAGGGAAAGGGGAGGGAGAGAGAGGAAGAGCGCAACGCTAAAAGTGGCCCTTTGGGTTTTTGAAACAAAAAAGTGGGGCCCCTCAAAAATTTTACATTTTTTAAACCCCCCCCTTTTGGGTTTTGTGGGTTTTGGCTAGTCTTAAAATGTTCCCCCTTTCGCTTTTCGAAATTTTTAGTTTTTTTTTGTCAGCCCCTTTTTTTCCCTTTTGTTTTTCTTCTCGCTTTTTTGGGTTTTTCCCTTAAAGGTTTCCCTTTTTTTTCTTCCCCCTTTTTTGGTGCTTTATTGTTTTCCCCCTTTTTTGGCTGCTTTTTTTTTCTTCCCTTTTAAGGTGCTTTTTGGTCTTCCCCCTTTACTGGCTGCCCTTTTTTTGGGCTTCCCCCCCACGGGTGTTTATTGTTCTTCCCCCTTTTTTGGCGCCCTTTTTTGGTTTCCCCTTTACTGGTGCTTTATTTTGGGGGTTCCCCTTTATGGTGCTTTTTTTTCTTCCCTTTACTGGGTGCCTTTTTTTTGGGCTTCCCCCTTTAGGCTGCCCTTTTTTTCTTCCCCTTTCCCGGCCCGCTTTATTGGGCTTCCCCCTTTGGGGTGCCCCCTTTTTTGTTCTTCCCTTTTCCCGGCTGCTTTTTTTTTTTTTCCCCCTTACTGGGCTTTATTGTTTTTCCCCCTTTACTGGCTGCTTTTTTGTTTTTCCCTTCACTGGTGCTTTTTTGGTCTTCCCTTTACTGGCTGCTTTATGTTTTCCTTCACTTTGGGTGTTTTTTTTTGTTCTTCCCTTCACTAGTGTTTTATTGTTCTTCCCTTCACTGGCTGTTTATTGTTTTCCTTCATGGGCTTTAGTTTTCCCTTCACTGGCTGCTTTTTTGGTTTCCCCTTCCTGGCTGCTTTTTTGTTTTCCCTTCACGGCTGTTTTATTTTCTTCCCTTATGGCTGCTTATTGTTTTTCCCCTTCACGGCTGTTTTATTGGTCTTCCTTCATGGCTGCTTTATTGTTCCCTTCACTGGCTTTATGTTCTTCCCTTCATGGGCTTTTTGGGTTTTTCCCTTCATGGTGCTTTATTGTTCTTCCCTTCCGGGGTGTTTTATGTTTTCCCTTCCTGGGCTTTATTTTTTCTTCCCTTCACTGGCTCTTTATTGTTTTTCCCTTCACTGCTGCTTTACTGTTTTCCCTTCACGGTGCTTTTTGTTCTTCCCCTTCACTGGCGTTTTTTCTGTTTTTCCCCCTTCACTGGCGTTTATTGTTCCCTTCACTAGCTGCTTTAGGGGTTTTCCCCTTCACGGCTGCTTTATTTTTTTTCCCTTCACTGGCTGCTTTTTATGTTTTCCTTCACTGGCTTCTTTATTTTCTTCCTTTTCCTTTTGCTGTTTTTTTGTTTTCCCCTTTTTCCTGGTTTGTTTATTGTTTTCCCTTCCTGGCTGCTTATTGTTCTTCCCTTCACTGGCTGCTTTATTGTTCTTCCCTTTATTTTTTTCTTCCTTCACTGGCTGCTTTATTGTTTTCCCTTCACTGGCTGTTTTATTGTTCTTCCTTCATGTGCTTTATGTTTTTCCCCTTCCCTGGTGCTTTTTTGTTTTTCCCTTCCTGGCGCTTTATTGGTCTTCCTTACTGGTGCTTATTGTTCTTCCTTCATGGTGTTTTATTGTTCTTCCCTTCATGCTGTTTTACTGTTTTTCCTTCATGGTGCTTTTTGTTCTTCCCTTACTGGTGCTTTATTGGTCTTCCCTTCAGGTGCTTTATTGTTTTTCCCCTTCCCCGGTGCTTTTTTTTTGGGTCTTCCCCTTCACTAGCTGCTTTCTGTTCTTCCCTTCATGGTGCTTTTTTTTCTTCCCCTTCACTGGCGCTTTTTTGGTCTTCCCTTCACTAGCTGCTTTACTTTCTTCCTTCACGGCTGCTTTATTTTTTTTCCCTTCACTGGTCTTTTTTGGTTTTCCCCTTACTAGCTGCTTTTTGTTCTTCCCTTCACTGGCTGCTTTTTTGGTCTTCCCTTCATAGCTGTTTTGTTTTTCCCTTCACTAGGTTTAGGATGCCGCTGGATTTTGTTTAATTTTTTTGTGGGGCCATTTTTGCCCGGCCCCAATTTGTGGGGGACAGTTTAAAGGGCAAAAAGTTTGCCTGTTCCCCGTTCACCGGGACGTACTCACCCGCTTTTTGTTGTCCGCAGATGGCGGGATTTCCTTTCAGTTCTGTAGATTTGCCGGTCGGGAAAAAAATCCCCCGATGCCGAAGAGGATCGCAACTGGTTTTGGTTTGGTAATCAGGTATGTGAAAACTTGTTGAGGGAAAGTTAGGGTTGTCTAATGGGGCGGGTTTTTTCCTACCGGTTGTGGGAAATTTTCCGTTTCAGAGAAGTTTTAAAATAGTCAATTGTTCCCTTTATTGATCTTGTGATTGACAAGCTTGACGAGACATACGGTGACTCAGGAAGTTGTGGTTAGTGAATGTGTAGGTCGAGAGGTGGATGAGAAAAATAGAGCGGTGTGGAAGGGAATGTGTACATTTATCTTGTTTGTGGAAAGGGATTAAAAATTAAAATCAAAATATTTTTTGGAAAAAAAAAAGTTGTTTATCTTTTCATAAAGTATTATAATGATGTGAGGTTTGGGAGTTTGGGAAACGAGGGAAAGAAAATTTTTGTGTATAATCATTGGAAAAAGTATTCTGTCCCCGTTGTGCTAGTTTGTGATGATAATGTGGACAAATTAAAACGTTTTGTTTGATAAAAAGGAACAAAAGGAAAATCGTTCCCTTATCTGTGATAACTGCATTGGTGGTACTTTTGAGGGTTAGTGAGGTAAAATTGGGTGTATTATTCAAAGTTTTTAAACCCTGGTGCTAATCGGGAATTGTCCCGTTGTAATGCACCCCTTGTATGAACCTTTAGTGATGGGTACTTTTCCCCAAATTCCGTGAAAGTTTTTATGTGAAGAGTGACTGTAGTGACAAAAACAATGCGTTTTAAACAGTAGGAAACGGTAGGTAACCAAAGTAGTTAATCGTTCCCCAGGTGCGGTTTGGGCCCCGAGTCCGGCCTGGAACTGATTTCCCGGATGTGGGGTACAGCCCCCTGCCCCAGCCGGTGTCTCCGTCAAAAGGGGCTGGGAGGCTAACCGCCGGGTCGGTCAGTAGTGGACTTGTGTGTAAAGGGGGGTCGGATTCTCCGTCACGACGCGCGGGGAGGCTGAAAAAAACCGGTCGGTAGTCCCAAAAGGGATTTCTGCTGTGTGGGTGTCCCTTTTGGGACCACTTCCAAAAAGTATTCGTAGCGGCTCTGTTGCCCTGTGAGACTGTGACTTTTGCTTGTTGCGCCAGCTGTGTGGATGTGTCTGTTGGGAAATATGACTGTGCCGTGAGAACTGTGCCCGAAAAAATAATTATGTGTAGTTTTGGAAGTGACGGGTTGAAGTCGCTGTGTTTGTCGCATGCTCTTGTGGTGAAGCGTTATTATTTTTTTTGCCTGTTAAAATTTTTTTTATGGTGATATGTGTTTGTGTGTTTTGTGGTTCAGGCAGATATAAAAAAAAAAAAGAAAATAAATTGTTGTTGCCCGGGTCCATGTTGTGTGGTTTGGGGTGTGTGTAGAGTAGAAAGTGAGAGTCAGACAGTAAAATCACAGCACAACCCTTCGTAAAACCCTTTTGTGTGAAAATATCAGAATCATAACTGTGGGTTTCAACCCTTTCTGTAACCCTTTATGATGAAGATATCATGAATACTACTGTGCTATATAAACCTTCTGTAAAAACCCTTTTTTGTGAAAGATTCATTTAAAATTTTTAAAAATGTGCTATTCAAACATTCTGAAAACCTTTGTGTGAAGTATCCCCGAACCTAACTGTGCTATTAACACCATTCTGTAAACCCTTTATGTGACGAATCATGAATCACTAACGTGCTATATCAACCCTTCTGTAAAAACCTTTAGTGATGACGATACATGAAAACCCAACTGTGCATTAACACCATTCTGAAAAACCCTTTTGTGATGAAGATATCACTGAATCGCTAAATGTGTTATTTCCATTTGTGTCAAGGGGGGCCGACACAATCCGCAAAACCCCACGACGAGAACGAAGCAGCCCGAAACGTTCCCAGCAGGTGGTAGGGATGGTTCTTGTCCAGGTGGACTTAACCCCCCTCATGGGGTCTGGAAAGATCATTTATCTAATGCCCCCAACTCTTTTTTTTCGTGTTTTTAATACTTCCTGATTAAAAAAAAAGTCTTTGCAAAGTATTGTTACCCTGACGGGAAATCGTTAGCCCGGGGATGTTTTTCCCTACAAGTAATCTCTCCTCTCTCTCTCTTTCTCCTCTCTCTCTCTCTCTCTCTCTCCTCCCCTTCTCTCCACACAACCACAACACCCACACACACACAAACCACCCACACACCACACACACCCGCACGCAGCCACACACACACACACGCACGCACAACAACACACACACACACAACACACCACACACACACACACACACACGCACGCACACACACCACACACGCACGGACACCACACCCACCGCACGCACGCCCCTCTCTTCTTGTAAAAAAGATAGATAGATAGACAGACAGACAGACAAAAGGGACGACAGATGATGTAGATAGTAGATAGATGATGATAGATAAATAGAAAATGCTTACATACATATCGCGCGGCAATGAAGACAGACCCAAAGACGAAGAATTAAATAATGAAACAGAAGGAAGTAAAAAAGGAAAAAGAAACAAAAGGAAGAAAATAACAGCGAAAAAAAGGAAGGTTTTGCAGACGGAAGAAAATGGACAACAGAAAAAAGACACACCTAGATCCCTCTAGCTCGCTGCAAAAAAAATTTTAAAATGACGCTAATCGAAATTAAGGGATGAGGGACAAAACAACCCCCCCTGAATGTCGGGGAAAAAAAAGGGGGAGGGGAGAGGAGGGAGAGGAGAGAGGAGAGAAAGGGGGAGAGAGTGAGAGAGATGGGGGAGAGGAGAGAGAGAGAGATGGAGGGAGGGAGGGAGATTTTAAAGAAATAGAATTAATTGAAGATGAAAAAAACACAACTTTGGTTTTTAAAACGGGATAATGTCGTTTTTCTTATAAGAGGACATCACCAAACTTGCAAGTAAAAAAGTGAAAAAAAAAAACCGGTTGCCCGGAAAATGGCTTATGTCGCATAGCTTGAGGGGGGAGACGTTCATTGTGGTAAAAATGACAAAAATCCCCCTTACCCTTTTCCATCTCAGAACCCTTTTCCGACAAATTTCCCCCTTTTTGACCCCGGTTAATTTTTGGAAGGACGCTTTTTTGGGTGGTGGTTTTTTTTATTATGCATCTACACCCCCCCCCACACACACACAACACCCACACAACCCCAACACACACCACCCCCCACACCACACCCACCACCCCACACCCCACCACCCCAAACCCACCCCCACACCACACACACACACACGCCGCGTTTTTTTTGTGGTGTGGTGTGTGTGTGTGGTGTGTGTGTGTTTTGGTGTGTGTGTGTGTGGACGCAGTCTGCAGACATTGCGAAACCCTGGGCCTTCCCTGCTCCCCTTTTAAAAGAAGGCCCGTCAGACGCTGCCCGTTCTAGGATCAGTTTGTTAAAAAAAAACCCGTAAATAGGGGATATGGGGGAATCAGCTAGACAAAATGATTGAGAGGGTCAACTAGCCTCAATATCACCTTGACCTGTGCTGGTTGCACACACAATTTGCAAATGAGAACACGTTTGACCGGGTACAAGAAGGTCCCAGAAGGGGTGAAGAATCCTCCCCTTTTCCTCTGAATGAAACTGCGAATGGGCCCGCTGAAAATGCTGAATGAAAACCTAAAGATTGCCAAGTCCTGAGCTCGGGGAATACAAGAACAATTGAAAACCGCAAACAACCCAGCGATTTGGGAATTCGATCTGGGGGGTTCATGCCATTGGCTCCATATCATCTTCAAATCCTTTTTGTTGTCTTTGACCAAATTTTTGCTCAGGGCCCAGCCCCCGTTGTGGTTTGTTGTGTTTTTGTTTTCTTCCCTTATCAAGTTCCTTGCGCTCTCTGAAACGATCAAATAAGTGAATTTTCGTTTTCTATTCGTTTTTTGGCCTTACTGAAGAAGACCTGAGGTCAAAAAACGTTTTGGGTTTTTTCTTTTGACCGTTTTTCTGTTTCTTGGGCGGTTCGCTAACATTATTTAAGATTTGTTTACATTTCCCCCTGCAGTGTCTCACTTTGAACTAGATTACTAGATGGGTCCCGGGATTTTGTGATATCTGTGCCGGAAATCAGTTCAGGTGAAATTGCACGGCTCAGTTTCCCTCCAGCTTTTTGATGGGCCCGCCGTTTGTATTTCTTTGTGAACAATTCACTAAAAAGTAAAATAAACTCTTCATCAGAAAGTTGTTTTTGAGACATAGTATATCTGGAAGGGATTGGGGCTCCGGATCATAATGGTATTTGTAACAGCCAGAAAACTCACGGGTACCCCTTTTCCCGACTGACAATCAAGACTATTCTTTGGCACTTTTTCACATTATTGCCGTACCAAAGATTTTCCCCCCCAACGATCAGGAGTGATATTAGGACCCCTTCTGGGAAGTCGCAAAAGGGTTTTTGATTTTAACAGTGAATCAAACAGCTGTCATTATTTTTGCGCTACTCTTCAAGTCCCCCCAGCCCATTCCCACCAGCTTGTGAATCCTTCTGGGCTGGGACTTTTTAAAAACAGCATATAGGGCTTTTCCCTTAGGGTTAGGGAACATTGACTCCAAACACTGAACACCTTTTAACCCCATTTTTAGTCGTATGGTTTCCCTTTAACTTTTTTTCTCTTGGGCCGCGGGTTCATCGCCTCCAGATTTTAGCGGTGCTTAAATCTGAAGGCAGAATACGCTTTTCTGAGAGGGCTAAAAGTATCAGTACAATTAGTGCTCCTGATTTTGGCAGTGGAAAAAAAACTTCCTGGGAATCTTGGATTTTTTTGTTCTTGCATCTTCTTCTTTCTGTCCCGGTTAGCTGGGGGCACTCTCGGCTTCAGTTTGTCCTGGAGCGCTTTTTGGTCTTTTTTTATTACGCTTTCGAAAAAAAAAATGCCGCTTTTTGAGAGTCTTTTTCCGGATGTATCCTTTCCTGGCTGACTTTTGGGGTTTTTTTTTTTAGGGTTTTTTGACTTTTGGTGTTTTGTCAGCCCGCGTAATTCTCAGCAGTCCGTGTTGATGTTCCGAAGGGTTTTGTCTGTCCCCTTGGGCTCTGTCCTTTAAACGTTGCCCCCTTTTTGTGGATAACTTTTTTTCCTCATTTGCAGTTGGGGTGGCAGGTGGGTCACGGTTTTTGGTAATAAGACTGTATGATTCTGTCTTATTTCGGTGGATGTCTTTGGCATGTTCCTTAAATTTGGTCGGGCTTTTTCTCTCAATCGTGTGTGTGTGTGTGTGTGTGTGTGTGTGGTGTTGTTTTTGTGTGTGTGTTTTTTGGAGTGTGTGTGTGTGTGTGTGTGTATGAGTGCCCTGTTTTTTTGTCTTGTCTCTATTACCCGTTGTGTCCCCTTTGTGTTTCCTGATTAAATTATGTTTTGTTGTTGTGTTGTTTGTCTTTTTCTTTTTTGTTTTTTTGTTTGTTTTTTTGTTTGTTTTTCGCATTTCCTTCTTTATACCTCCATATCCCTTTTTTTTTTTTCTGGTTTTTTCTTTGAGTTGTGTTGTTTTGTTTTGTTTTTGTTTGTTTGCTTTTCTTGCGTCTCGTTCACTCATCAATTCATCATCATCATCATCATCTCCTCTTTTCTTCTTCTTTTCTTCTTCTTCTTTTCTTTTTCTTTTCTTCTTCTCTCCTCCTTTTTCCTTCCCCTCCTCCTCCCCCTTTCTTCTTCTTCTTCTTCTTTTTTCTTTTCTCTCTTTTCTTTTATATCCCCGTTCTTTTAATCCTTCTTTAGCTACAATTTAGGATAATGATGAGTACGATAATAATTCCACTTTTCAAAAAAAGGAAGAGTCGGAGTTTGGACATGAGGTGCAGTTTTTTTTTTCAAATGGCACCTGCAGTAAACACGGAATCTGAAAAACCAAATTTAACTTTGTATCATCCCCCATATATCTTCTGTGAAGTGGAGAAAAAAGGAGAAAGAGAGAGACAGGGCAGAGACAGGACAGAGACAGGAAGAGAGAGGGTGGGGGGGGAAGGAGAATGGAGGGAGACAGGAAGACACACACAACAAAAACCACGGCGCGCGCGCGCGCGCCCCGCGCGGCGCGCAGCACCAACACATAACTCACACACACCACGCACACACACACCCAAAACGCCGCACACACACACACCCAACACAACCCACACAAACACCCCCAACAAAACCAACACACAACCCCCACGCACACAACACCCAAAACACAACAAACGCTCACGACGCACGCACGACACATCGAGCACGCCGCCCCAAGCACGCCGCCCCCCCCTGCCCCCCCCCCCCCCCCCCCCCACACCCCACCACCCCGACACGCGCGCAGCACGCTGCACCCCTCGCCACAAAAAAACCCCAAAACACAACACCACATACATACCCCCCCACATGCGCGCCCCCACACAACCACACACACACACACACACACCCCCCAAAACCCGCACGCACGCACGCACCACGCCCCCCGCCGCACCACACACACACACACACACACACACAAACACACACACACACACACACCCTGCAGAAAGAGGAAAAAAGAAGTATGGTCACCATCATGTCTATTGAGAGGATTGAACAGTGAGCGATGATCCACTGATGTTCAAGTAAACCGCTTATTCATATTCAATATTTGTGTTCATAGGGAAAGCTTGGTTTTCAAGTGAAAAGGAAAAGAAAAACTGTGTTCTGGGAGACACAGAGAGAGAGGAGAGAGGAGAGGGGAGGGGGGAAAGAGAGAGAGATAGAGAGGGGAGAGAGGCCCGGGGAGAGAGAGAGAGGGGAGAGGGGAGAGAGAAAAAGGGGGAGAGGAGAGAGAGAGAGAGAAGAGAAGCAAAAAAAAAACTTTTTCAAGACTTATTTAGCCATAGAAACCGCTGTCCCCTCATTTCGTCAAACCCCCCTACCCCCTGCACCTACTCAGGTGATTTCTTTTTTCTGCATATTTTTGCAATTTAAAAGATCTGCTGAGGGGATACAAAAAAAAAAAAGAATGAATGGAAAAAGACCAAGAACGAAAATCAGGAGGAAGAAAAAAAAAGAAGACACAGAGAAAATAAAAGGGAAATCAAAAAAAAAGAAATTTAAAAAATGTAAAAAGGGTTCCTGAGGCCCCGAGACAATTAAAAACCTTTTGAAGAACACGAGTGGACGTAAAAAGCCGATAGGGGAAGCAGAACATGATGTGGACGTCAATGCCGATAGGGCAGCAGAAAAATGATGTGGACGTCTGCCCATAGGGACATGCAGAACATGTGGGGCCCTCAATGCCCATGGGACATGCAGAACATGATGGGACGTCAATGCCCATAGGGGCATGCAGAACATGATGGGCGCAATGCGATAGGGGCATGCGAACATTTGGGGGTGGACGTCATGCCGATTTGGGGCCCGCGAACATGGGGTGGACGTAAAAGCCGATTTGAACTTGTAGTGCAGGTTGGTTTATGCTGTATTGGCGAATGTCCACATGTTAGTCAATAAAAGCAGGGAAAAATGGAGGCGGGCTGCAGTTT
>JAMYXO010005906.1:0-14617 GCA_033310375.1 Conus canariensis | reverse complement strand
GGTACAACATGAAATGAGTTGAGGTTGATGCCACATGATGGTGTTTTTCCTTAGCTGGGGGGGTACAACATAAAAAGAGTTGGGGTTGAGCTCCTGATGGTGATGCCCTTTTAGCGGGGAGGTACAACATGAAATGAGATGGGGTTGATGCTACATGAGGTGATGTCCTTAGCTGGGGGGTACAACATAAAATAATGAGGTTTGCTACAGAGGGGTGATGTCCTTAGGGGGGAGGTCAACATGAAAGAAATGGGGTTTATGCCACTATGGTGAGCCCTTTTCTCGGGCGACAACCTTAGATGAAGTTTTTTGCTGATGAGTTTTAATCGAGGAAGCTTTTTTTTTTTAACAGATTATGGAGACAAAAAAACCACGTCGCGGGGTCTGTCACGCACTTTCCGAAGAAATATAACCTGCAAAGACTAGCAATCTGTACATACTTTAGACACATCTCATTTTTTGCAACGGCCCTAAAGGGAGGAGGCAGCAGAAACCCTTTCCCCGATTTGAACAAATGCAAAAACCCTTTTTTCTTTTCTTCATAGGTTAGATGGTCTTTTTTGAAAACCCCCCCCCTCCCCTTTGGTGATGGACAGGATGGACGGCCCCGACCAGGTCCACGTGTACAGAAATGTTTTTTTTTTTGTATTTTTGAGGTCCTCATCATTTTGGGGGGGTGTCGTTTTCACTCCGTCGAAAAGGAACCAGGCAAACTCGAAAATCTGGAAACGCCCAACTTGACCCCAAACATTTTTTCCCCTTTTCCAGGTCGGTGAGCGTCATGCCCGGAAACCTCTTCTTTTTCTTGGCCCGTGTTCTCAACCTGTTTCAAAGAGAAGTCGGGTAGGTGTTTGAACACTTTTTAAGCGAAAGCTCCTCGATGCAAGGCGAGGCACCGAAAGAAAAACAAACCCCAGGTTGTCAGGATAGAAAAGAGTGGTTTTTCGTCCCCTTTTGAGTGGGGAGATCCCTTTATGGTCTGAGAAATCAGACAGAGGACGATCGCAGCAGCCATGGGGGGTCTGGGAAGGGTTGATACAGAAGGGTTTAGGCATGGAATGGGACCATCTACTTTGATCGGGACGTTGCGGGCTGCGTTTTCCCAGACATCCGGCGTTTTAAAGCTCCAGGAACCTCTCGATACTTGTCTGTTTTGATCAATGAGGTTTTCCGGACTCGGACGTTTTTTTTTTGGACGCATAAAAGAAACGATAGTCTCGTTGTCTCTTTGGAAAGGGTTTTTTTTAAAAAGCGTTTGCTTTGCCCTCAAAAAAAACGTTGGACATGTTCCAGCCGGGTTTTTCCCTGACCCCTCCCACGGATGTTAAACATGCGTTATGTTCCCCTCGAAAGAATGAGGGGCGAATGGCGCCCCATTGTCGGCGTAAATCGCCGGATTTCGGGGAGCAAACATCTTGATTGAAATCACCCCCACCTCTCAGATTTTTCTCCCCCCTTTTTTTTTGGGCCCAACAGACTGATGATAAAGTTTTCTTTTTTTCTTCCGCTTTTTTTTTTTTTTCTCTCCGTTTTTTTTTTCTTTCAATCTTTTTTTTTGTTTTTTTTCCTCTTTCGCAGCCGTTTGTTGTTGTGAAATATCAAATGTAATTGAAATTTCTTTTCTTACGAAATTTTTTTATGGCAAAAATTGCAAAATATGAGAAAGGTCCAAAGTATGTACGGGCATAGTCTTTTTGCAGTTATATTTCTTTTTGGGGAAAAATGCGTGCAGACCTCGCAGCCCTGGGTTTTTTTTGTCTCCTAATCTGTTAAAAAAAAAAAAAGCTTCCCAAAAAAAATCAACAGCAAACACTGCATCTAAGGTTTTACGCCACGGGGTAAGGAATACCACTGGGAATAAACCCATTCATTTCTGTTGTAACTCCCAGCTAAGGACATCACCATCATGTACATCAACCTCATCTCTTTTCATGTTGTACCTCCAGCTAAGGAAAACATCACCACCATGTACTCAACTCTTTTCTCATTTCATGTTGAAAACCTCCCAGCTAAGGAACCCCATCATGTACACAACCTCAACCCATTTCATGTTTCCCCCAGCTAAGGACATCACCATCAGTGCCCCAACCTCATCTCATTCATGTTTTTACCTCCCAGCAAGGACATCACCACATTACATCAACCTACTCATTTCATGTTGTACCCCCCCCGGGGCTAAGGACATCACCATCATGTACACAACCTCATCTCATTTCATGTTGTACCTCCAGCTAAGGACACCCTCATGTCATAAACCCTCATCTCATTTCAGTTGTACCCCCCCAGCAAAGGACACCCATCAGAGCATCAACCTCACTCATTTCATGTTTACCTCCCAGCTAAGGAATCACCTCTGTAGCATCAACCCATTCTTTTCATGTTGTACCTCCCGTAAAAGGACAACACCATCATGAGACAACCCAACTCATTTCATTTTTGTACCTCCCAGAAAGGACATCACCACCCCGGGGCATCAACCTCTCTATTATGTTGTACCCCCAAAAGGACATCACCACCTTAGCATCAACCCATCCATTTCATTTGTACCTCCCAGTAAGGACATCACCACATGTACATAAACCCATCTCATTTCATGTTGTACCCCCCAGCAAGGACATCCCATCATGAGAAATCAACCTCATCTCATTTCTTTTGTACCTCCCAGCAAAGGGACATACCATCAGTACATCAACCTCATCTCTTTTCATTTGTACCCCCAGCTAAGGACATACCCATAAAAAACCCTGCCACTCTATCAAGGAAAAAACCCCCCCTTGTCTTCTGTGTGCTTTATATATCGTTATGAATGGTCACCCCAATAATATAAATATTAATACGAGGGGAAAAAAAAGTCCACAAGAGAAATTCACTCCCTATATGCAACTTCCGAAAAATCCGTGCCCCCTCTTTTTACACTGGACCCAAAGTACACAATTTTTCAAAAGCTCCTTTTGGGGACTTTTTAAACTGTGTCAGCTATACTTGCCTTGCCCTGAAATATTTTATCCAAGTCATTCGGGTTCCCCATTTTAAAAAGGGTCGCTTAGAGGGGTCCGTTTTTAAACCCTGAAACTCAAAAACTAGACATCTGTTTTGCATGGTTTCTCCGATAAAACGAGCGTAAAAGTGTTTTTAGATCATGAAAATTCCGAACGACTGTTTGGTGAAAAAGAACTCATTTCATATGAAAGGTCACATTGAATGTCGTGTCCCCGGCCAAGGAAACCTTCAAAAACCCCTTCACAAAAACCGTAAAATGAAGGTAAGAACTTTTTGACCTAATTTTCACCGGTCTGCTTTTTTCATTAAGGGGCAAACTTACATGGTAAGACCCCATTTTAAAAACGTATTATTTCTGCAAAATGTCCTGTTGCTGAAAATAAAAAGTGATGAATATTCTTTGGGTAACCCATTTTTTTTTTTTTTAGTTTTTTAATAAAGGCGGGACCAGAGCGTTATCATTATTTTGTGTGGAAAAGGAGCTTTAAAGAAGAAAACCAAATTTTTCAGGGAAATTTTGGGAAATTTGATTTTAGAAATAATCTTTTTGTTCGATTTCGAAAATACAAGAATTCTTAATACATGAATTTGAAATATTCTTCTTCCCCTTTTTCTTCTACTTCTTCTTTTTCTCCTGCCCTTCTCCTCTTCCTCCTTCTCCTTTTCATTATTTCTGCTGTTTCTCTGTTTCTGTCCTCTGTCGTCTGTTTTTTTATGTGTATTTTTCGTCTCTGTCCGATAAAGGTCCTCGTTTTAACCCCACGCCCCAGTGAAAACGGTGAATTTGTTTTTTGGTGCAAAGTGACGGCTTAACGGACCCTCCAAAATGATGGGGAAGAAAAAAAAATGTTCATTGTTTTGTGGCAGGTCAATGGCCCCGCAAGCCCGGGGATGAAGGGAAAATCTGTGTTACGTTGTATGAGGCGTATTAAACGTCAGGTGAAAACCCCTCTGCCCCCCTTTGATTAAGTGTTTTGATCGCCCCCACGTGATGACAGGAAAAATGTGTCAAGTGGGCAAAGGTTTGGGTACACTTCGGAAAGAAAAGTAAAGCCCGGAGAGGGTTGCTTCCCTTAGTCGCTTGCGGAAAACCTTGCGATGGTAAAGCACCCAACCAAACACGCTAAACCAAAGGCGATTGCGTCCCTTGACAAAAGCCAAAACCCCCACCATATTGAATGTAAAGCCCTTTATGCTAACTCATGCACTGAGTGACGTGTCAAATCGTACAAACACCACACACACACAAAACACACCCCAAACCCAACACCCACACACACACACACGAGGTACGGACGAGTAAAAAGAAAAACAGCAAGCGATCCGTTTCGACTTTCCCTTTTTAAAAATTATTTTACATCAAAACAAAAAAAAAAAAAAAGCAGGGCGACTTTCAAAGGGTAAAGCATCCAAAACCAAGCGCCCTGACATCGATTCGGATGAAATCACGAGCTCCTCTGTAAAAAGATTTGCCCCTGGGCGTTTTAATAGCGATCTCGTGATTTCCACCTCTCCCCCTCCGTTTTTAGGGCGTGAGAATCCCTGAGATATACTAGCGGTAAAAAGGGGAAACAACGAAACAGTCCTTGTAATAATAAATTTTTATCTACAAATAAAAAGAAAAATTTGTCACCTATACAGAAGAAAATGATTGCAGTACTGAAACAAGTGCAAAGTGTGCCATACACACCGGGAAAAAATGCTACACAAAGGGGACAGCCGCCCTCTGAATCAGGTGCGGCACAGTTTTTCTGTATTACACGTAGGCTTCCACAATGATTCAATGTTTCTCTCTTTCTGTCTCAACTCTAAGTTTCTGTAATACTTTTTGCTACTGTCGTGCAATAAATCCGTCGTCTGATGGCAATATACTAAAGGGGCCCTCTTTTCATTTAGCCATTGGGAAAACATCATATTTACAACACATACCGTAAAAATTCACTTTGAAAATAATTGTTTTTTAAAACTTTAAGCATAGCCCCCAAATTTGAAAGACAACCCAGTTAAACCCCCGGGTGTAGTACCTGCTATTGTATAAAATTCAAAGGTCCCCCCCCAAAATTTGAAAAAATAATACCGTGCAGTTTTTTGCAATTATATAATATAAAGAGAGAGAGAGAGAGAGAGAGAAGAGAGAAAGAGAGAGAGAGAGAAGAAGAGAGAAAAGAGAATGTAAAACAATTAATAGTGGGGGAAAACAAGTCAGGTTAACAATTCTTCAGTTTTTATAGAAATGACTTGGCAAAGTTTTAAAATTTAAAAAAAAAATGAAGATGAAAAAATGGGGGGGGAATATATTATAAATATGAAAGCCCTTCACTAGCTGCCCCAGGGGAACCGTAATCCCCCGAAGGCACATTTATTTGTATTGCCGCTCCTATTCCATCTACCTTGAATTTGATACTAATAGCAGTTTCACCCGGGGGTTTTTTAAAATATATAAATAAATAATTTTATTTTTAAATTTTATATATATATATAAAAAGGGTTTTTTGCCCGAGCAGGGCCCTCAAGACTTCTTCCCTTTAAAAAACCCCATCAGAGTGCTATTTCTGTTAAAAAAAAAACGATGTATATTCTGAAATGAAGTCTTTGGCATCCTACCCTGAGACAGCCCACATTCCAACCCTTCTCTGATGGCCCTGTTTTATTGGGGAACCCATGTTCCGTCAGTTTGTCCCCTCAACTCATTCTGTAGATTATCTGCAAAACTTCATCGAGGCTCTCAGAAGCTTCAAAATTCTTAGTAATCTAACATGTGTTTTTGAAAAAAACGGATACCCGTCAAATTCACTGAGGAGCATCTGCTGGAATAAGACCCCCACCCCTACCACCCCCACCTAAAACAGGTTTTTTGGGGGAAAAGTTTAAATTTCTTTGCCCCCTTTGTTACTTGAAGATACCCCATATTGCCCGTAGCTTTCATGTAGTCAATTGGTTTATTTGGGTGTCTGACAATTTCCAAAACAAACATAGATCACTTAGTTCAAAACCCTTTGCAGATTTCTAAGGATTTCTAAACACCTTCCTTTCCCTTTTCCCGCATTATTTATTCACCACTGATCGAAAACAAATTATTTTTAATAGAATTTCTGAATATTTTTAAGGGGACATCTTCAATTCGCTTGCCAAAAAACCATCTTTCGGCCAAGGGCAAAGACCTATCATTTCGAAAACCTGCATATTTGTTTTTTTGAAGGTTTCGACAGGGACAGCTGGTCGCTTTTTTTTTCAAAGCATTCAAGTGATTTTTTTTGCCGACTGACTCAGCCAAAAGCAGTAGAATAGTTTGACGATCTGAGCAAAATTTATCCAGGTTTCTTTTTCTGGGGACCCAACTCTAAAATCATCTAATTAAAAAAAAAAGGGGAAAAATTTTGGGCTCAGAAAACATCCTTTTTTACGACACGTAAAAAAATGAAAATATCCTGGTCCAAATTTTTTATCAGAATACACGAAAACATTTTCCCTAAAATGTTTTTGATTTTACAGAGCCAAATCTCTTTCTACACTCAACAAAAACAACAGCACTTTAAATTTTTTGCAATGATTAATTTTTTTGCCCAAAAACGTAAGCATGAAAATTTCAGTTACGGGGAGTGTAAACAGATCTAAACCACCCGTTTTCTATTTCTTTTGTTTTTCTCTCCCATTTGCCAGCCCCCTAGCGACACATGATGATACCTTGTGATGGTACTACACTGCAATAACTATCAGGTTATTTTCATCTTCTTTCTTCAAAAGTGGGGTTTTTTAGGGTTGTAATTTGGTCCACCGATAGAACTGTGTTACTTTAAAATAATTATAGAAAAAACAACAAAAATTTTTTCTTTTCCTTTCCCTGTTTCAGCATTTACCTGCAGTTTTATCACCAAGAACCCTTCCAAACTGAAAAGTTCAATGCCCGTCTTGTCTAATCCTCTGGAATGGTCGTTTTAAAAAATGTCTCATACATGTCTAAATCAGTTTTTAAGAGGGTCCTCTCCAAGTTTTCAAATTTTTCATAGAAGAAAAAAAAAAAGGGTCACCCATGGTGACAGATTATTTAAAAAAGCTACAAAGGGTTTTGCTACTCACAGGTTTATCGCCGAAAACAACAACAACAACAAAAAACAACAACAAAAAAAAAGAAGAAAAAAAGAAAAAAGCTTCGGATCATTAGGAATAGTAATGAAATTTTGAAGCGCAAAGTCTCCATACTTAGAATCGCCTGTGTCCTCTCCCCATCTGCTCAGCTGGCGTGGCTTATTCAAAGGAGGCTTTATCAATGTCCCCCACACGTCTTCCCTTTCTGCTTTACAGAGAGAGAAAAAGAGAGAGAAGAGAGAGGGGGGGGGCCCACAGCCAGACAAAAAATAAACAACGACACTGTCATATGAGGCAAGAACTGTTTGGGAGCTGGTAATGGGTGCCGAAAGTTAATGCCCCCCCGTTCATTTTTTCACACTTCCCCCCTTTCCCCCCATCCCCTTTTTCCCCCACCCTCCTTTTATTAATCTAAAAACGTAGCTAAATCATGTTTTTAAAGAGGGAGGAAATTTTTTAGCCTGCGCTTTTTCCCACTTTCCCATTTGAGGATAGTAGATAGAAGATAGAAAGATAGATGAAAAATAGATAGATAGTGTGGGGTGGTGGTGTGTGTGTGTGTGTGTGTTTTGTTGTTGTGGTTTTGGGGTTGGGGCAGACAATATCTTTTATAATGTGTAATATGGCAGCACCAGCGAAAAAAAAGGGGGTTTGGGATAGAAGAGCCTGGAATCATGACTGGTTGCTGCCCCCGGGCCCCCTTTTGTGTGTAAAGGGGTTCAGGGGCCCAAAACACTTGTCTGGGGTTTGTTTTTTTTTTTTCTCCAAGACTTTCGGGCGGGTCAAGTTTTCCCTCAAAGATTTTTTCCCCTACTGTGTCATGAGTTAGTGGGCCCAATGAAAGGGGTTTTAAAACTTCAATGTAGTAGGCTTTTTAACTGCAAAAAAATTGGTTTTTGACTTCAAGTCATGATGAAAAGGGGTTCCTTTGGCATAGAAGCCCCCAAATCCCTTTTGAAACGATTTACCCAAAAGGGACACAAGCTTATCTCAAAACCCCCCAAGATGGCCCCCCGTGGGCCCAAAAGATAAGGGTGGCCCCAAAACATAGCCCGGAAACTTTTTTGTCATAAAAAACTAATGCAACACTTTTTTCTATATTTTTTTTGAGGCCTGAACCCCCTTTTGGCTGTTATCAATATAACATTTCATTGCTTTTTAAAAGGTAAAACCTTTGAAAATGAATGCACAAAGTTGAATTATTCCTAAAATTTTATTAAAACAGGAATTAGAGTCAGATACTAATACGGAAAAAAACTTATTGAACCTTTTTTTCCCCCACAAAATGTATACTCTGATTCAGACATGACAGAAACAACTTAAAACCGTCAAGAAGTTTTCATGTAAACCTTCATCCCAAGTAACATGTGTCAAATAAAAATTGAAGTTCAAAATAAATTCCCTACCTTTTTTCCCGTATTAAAAACTAATCGGATTCCTTTTCTTTTGTATTTCCCTCCGGTTTTTGTTCCTTGGGTGCACATCCCATGTACAGGGGGATCATACAGGGATGTCCAGCATGTGCACTTGCAAGGACCCTTGCAATCCTTCTTGCACTTGAAAATGCCCAAGTTTGGCAAGTTTTTTGAAATAGAGGAATTTTGGGTGTAAACTGGTGTGGGGCCCAGAATCGGGAGATTTTTTGTTGCCTTCCCCATTCAGTTGGTTTTGACGGGGAGCTGGAGTTTTTGTTCCCCCATATTCCCCCCCCAAAAGTCCACTTGAAAAAGTTTCTCTGAGGGGGTGTTGGGAAAGCACTCTGCTTGGTGGCAAAATCCCTCAAATTTTCCCCTTTTTTGTGAAAAAAAGGTGAAGTTGGCAGCATCTACCCCGGGTGGGTCATAAAATCATAAACACCTACAGTTGCATGGTGAATCTCTAAAGCATTGCTGGGGTGGGTTAAAACCATCCTAGGCTGGCGTTGGGGCACGAGAGAAGGGTAGGGGCCCAAAGGGGTTTTCCAGGAGAGACTGCCACACTGCCATGCCGTTCTTCTTCCCTTTTGCCAAAAAAAGCAGAGGCGTGCCCGCATCCATTTAAAAGGAAATAAAAATTGGAAATGCCTTTGCTTTGGAGGGATCCAAGTTCACGAGAAAAAACCCCCCAAAAAATGTATTGGAATGTACTGGAAAACTACGTCGTTTAACCAAACGCTATCCAGATTTTCATCATCTTTTGTCCAAGGGCAAAAAATTCCCAAAGGGACCCCCAGCACAACACATCACTGTCCACGGTTCACACAATTACTCGAAATGACCGGGAGAGGCAGCTGCAGCCCCCATGGAGAAAAAATCACTGTATCAGCTTCCTCCTGCGTGCAGGGGGCCACAGTCGTCAAATCAGCTCCTGCTGGTGAGCTCGCCCAACACCAAGAAAATTTTGGTTTTTAAGAGCGGGTTGCCCCCGGGGAAGTGTTTTTGAGCTTCAGAAATTTTTGCCGATCTCCACAAACAACCCCCAAAGGGCTGGGCTACATGAAGGAAGGGGAGCCAGTTTCCAGAAAATCTGGTTGAGAAAGGACCCCCTCCGTGCCTTTCCCCTGCCTCTTTGTTTCCCGAAATTCTTGACTTCAAGCTTGCTGAAGGCATGAAAATTGGACTGGGCCAAGTCAAGGGAGCCCCGCCACTGTCTTTAAGAAAGGGGGTTTCCCGCTGTTTTAAAAAGCATCCCCCACGCAATTACATCAGATTTAAAGGGCAGGGTTGTAACTTGGGGTATTGTTTATGATGCATCAGTTTTATCGACTTTTTTCCCCCAAATTCTCTGACAAGACGAGCTATCTCTGGGGGAACAACTTGTTCCCGGGGGACTGGGCGTGTGTCATCCAGATTCCCCAATGACGCCAGCATGATTCTTCAGCCCAAACTATCAGTTTTCTCTTTCAAACTGGGCATCCCGGGATGTGGGGAGAATGCCCGTTTGGGCTTTGTCCCATGAAGTGACAAACCCTTTTTAACTCTTCATATAGGTAGGGTGTCGCTTTTTAAGTGTTGCCCTGGCACGG
The DNA here is from genome assembly GCA_033310375.1 of Conus canariensis. NCBI lineage: Eukaryota > Metazoa > Mollusca > Gastropoda > Neogastropoda > Conidae > Conus > Conus canariensis. Next base: position 4,527 of record JAMYXO010005906.1, on the reverse strand, counting down.
AGATTTGGTGGGCAAGTTCCCCGGGATAAATGAGTATAAAACAGAGAGCCCAACCCCCGGCATCAGAGAATCAAGGGTCCCCAGGGGAGAGAGGGAAGTCAAACAGTGCGACAAGACTTTACAAAATGGAGAAGAAAAGATCCAGTTTTCCCTGGACTTGAACCGTAATCTGCCCTTTTGGCTGCGCGGTTTAAAATAACGGGTTTAGCCATTCGTCAAAAGGCAGAGTGTTGTAGTCCCATCCTTCATTTGTCGCTTTAACAACGTATTGGGCCCCAAAACCCTTTTTTTATGAGCTGATACAGAAGCGGTACTGACACTTGGGGAATTTTACCTAGTTCGCAGATGTGGGGGACACCGATGAAGGAAAACAACTTTCCGTTTGTTTAGGGCAAACCCCTACTAGTAAGGCTGTAACCCAACCCCCTACCGTCCAGCCAGTCCCCCCAGATACCCCCAAAGCATCTTCTCTGTGTGGGATAGGCCCCCCGGGTCAAACCCAAAAAGGGGGTTTTTTCACCATGCTCAGTGTGAGGATACTTTCCCTTGAAGTTTTTTTGGGGCCCAAAGGGGAACAGGGGGGATCAACTTCCAAAGACTGGGATCGACCATATTTCAAGATGGGGCCCCCGTCGGCCATTTTTGGGGGTTTTAAGATAAGCGTGTGTCTTTTTGGGTAATTCTTTTTCCAAAACCTTTGGGGAGCATACTCCAAAGGGGAAACCCTTTTCATCAGACTTGAAAATCAACATTTTTTTAACAAGCCCACTAATGTGAAAAACAAAAAATAGGGGTGATCCGCCGCTCTTTTTTTTCGGCTCCTCCTCCCCCCCCCCCCCCCCCCCCCCTGCCTCCCCCCCCCCCCCCCCCCCCCTCCGTCCCCCCTTCTACCTTTAAAAATCCTTTTACCCAGTGACAGGACCTCTGGCCTTTTGCCTTCCCGTCAAGTGGGGGGGGGGTCCTCTGGAATTTTGATCGCCCCCTCCTCCGCCTCCCCTTTCCCCCCCCCCTATCCTTTTCCCCCTTTCTTTTTCCCCCCCCCCCCCCCCCCCCCCCCCGAAAAAAAAAAAATTTAAAGTTTGGATTTTTGGCCAAGCAGTAGCGAAGGGAGAGAAAAAAATGAAATTTAAATTTTGATTTTTAAAGCATGCGCCCAAAGGGGACGATGCAGACGAATCTTAAACAATCTTTTTTTCCCTTTTCCCCATGCTCGTGGGGAATTCCCTTTTTTTTTTTTTTTTGTTTTGTTTTGGGTTTTTTTTTTTTTTTTTTTTTTTGGGGGGGGGGGGGGGTTTTTTTTTTTTTTTTTTTTTCCGGGCCCCACACACCGCACCATCGGTGCAAGCAAAACCCACGCCGTATATCACAAAACCAAACCCCCATTTTTGGGCAAATTAAAAGAGGAACTTTTTTCGCACCCCCACACCAGCCCACTTATACAAATGTGGTTTATAACATGATATGGGAAAAACGTACCTCACATGCACATAAAAGAAAGAAAATGAACTTGTGGCATATCCACTTCGGGCAATATATGAAATATTTTAAATTTTGACACTGAAAGAAATGGGGAATGGGGGTATTTAAGACCCAATACTATCCAGCTGATCGTGAGACAATTACCTCCTCTTCGCTGACAAAATCGTGCACAGAGGGGTTGGAAAACGTTGTCATTTCTTTCCCTGAAAAAAGCGCAAGTCACAATAGCACATGGGATAAAATATGTCGTGGTGTTTTGTTGTTGTTTTTTTTGTTTTTGCTGCTGTTGTTTGAACGCTGATGCTCGTCCTCAGTCCAGTTGTTAACAACCCGAGGTGAAAACGGGTTGTTGGTTTTGGACCCCCATATGCCTTTTTGTTGTTATTGTTGTTTTTGTTTGTTTTATTATCACTATTTTATTCAAAGACAAGCAAAAGGGTTTCCCCCTGCGCTCATGCTAATTTTCCATTTTTTTTTTTATACAATATAGGTAAATAAATCCCATCCGTCCATGCAAGTATAACACCAGAACAAACTTACTTGGGACATAGTCATGCAAAGGACGTGTGGACAGTCATGCAAAGGACGTCTAATACTGCACTTATGCGCCTTTTTTGCTTTTTGAAAAATTGTCTCTTTTTTTGTATATGTGTTTATTTTTTTGTACGGTAAAAAATACTCGCAAATTGTATGGGGTGATGGACTGTTTTCCCATTAGAACAGATTATCATTATATGATGGGGGTGATGGGATTATATATTATTATTTTTTCATTTTTTATTTAATAAATTTTTATTGTTTTTGCTGTCTGTTGTGCGTTGTGTGTTGTTGTTATTGTTGTTGATGTTGTTGGTTGTTCAATTATCACGTTTTCAACAAATTACAAAAAACAACAAAAAACATTATGGTCATTCCCTTTTCCTTCCACGAAAACGAAATAAAAGCGGTTTTGAAAGCCGGTGGGGAACCAACTGGGAAGTCCTTAGCGGCAAAATGGGTTCGAAAAACCAAACCCTCTCCGACCAGCCTTCCCCTGACCACTCTTTTGTTCAATGCAGAGTTTCGGGGTTTTTTGCCCCCCCCCTTTCCCACCCCCGCCGATATACCCCCGTAGATATGTAGACTTTTACCTTCATGGGGTTACCGCCCCTTTCCGATGGCGGCGACCATCGCCACAACTGTGAGTCAGACCAGAATCGTTTGGGCATTACCACCCAGTGGGGTTGAGTGTCCCCTTTGACAGGTTTTTACGTTCATTTTCTGTGTGAAAATGATGACTGTGTGAGGATTACACGTCCTGTGTAGTGGGTGTAGTTTTGCTTCATTAGTTTGGAGTTTGGGGTGTATTTCTTTCATGAGGGGGCAAGGTTACCCTACTTTTTAAAATTTACCCTTTACTGTTTTCGCTTCTTTTTAAAATTCCTTTTATTATTTCTTTAGTTTCCAGTGTGTTTTATATTCTCGTTCAAGCATTTTCCTTTTTTTTTGTTTTTGTTTTCCTCGTCGTCGTTGTTTTTTGTTAATACCCAAAAACCAAATTAAGCAAATAATTTCTGCTAAGAGAAGAAATATGCGATTGTCATTTAAGTCAAGGCATAGCTTTTAATTCTTTTTCTTCGATTTTTTAAATTTAGTCTGTTTGTTGGGGTTTTTAAAAATGTTGCGTGTTTTAAATTTTTCCCCAAGTTATTTTTTGCATTGTATTGTCGTCTGTCCGATTTTTTTTTTTGTGTATAGAACAGCGTTTTATTTCGAAACAATGTTAGTTTATACCTTGATGGGGAAAAAACCCCGTTAATAAATCATTTCTATCGTCATTATTTTTTTATCATTTTTTTAAAGGTTAACATGTCATTATATTATTAAAACTTGTTCTGAGGATCAACGGTGGTTTTCAGGGGCTTCACCTTTTCCCCGGAAAAGAAGTGTGCTTACAAATGAAAAAGGCTATTAATACAAATTCAAAAGATAGCTAATCTGTTTATCCCTTGCGGGATGAAAACTGGCTGTTGTGAGACGTAGGCCTTCGCTATCAGTTCATCCCCCTTTAAGGGAAAAATTTTTTTTTTAAAAACATAAATTATTCACAACACACACACACACACCCCACACACACACACACACACACACACACAAAACCATAGGAAACTGTTTGGGGGAGCTGCCGGAAGCAGGTCTTCAAAGAAGGAAGTCCCCTTCAGACAAGTATTTCGCCCCCTTTAACTCCATACACTTGCCGGGCCGAGCCGCGTCCCGGGATGACTCCTAGAGCCCTTCTGCCACAGGATTTTTTTTGGTGAGGTGCTTCTGGGGAAACGAACCCCCCCCCTGGAGATTTGCCCTCGAAGCGTCGTCTTCGACGGGGTTTGCCCAACAGCTGCAGACATCTGTCCACGGGTTTGGAAATTTTGGGCTTTTGCCCCGGGGCGTGCCGCACCCTATGTGAACACAGCGAAGGCTTCCAAGGGTGGTCGGGTTGCTCCCACTGGGGTTTTTTCGGGAGTTGGGACAGCACTTCCCCGGGTCCCCACCCCCACCTTCGGATGGTTTTTTTTTTCTCGGGGCCTTTGGCAGTTGTCTTTGTTTCTCCTCGACCCCGATCCAGCTGAAAAATCTTTTCGTTGTTTGTGCCAAAACCTTAGAGTTCTTACCGAAATTTCCGAGCTTTTTAAGTCATAGATGAACCTGCAACTGCCCTCCCCCCCACCCCCCCCACCCCCCCCCCCCCACCCTCTGGCCCGACCCTGTACGAGGGTTTCCCCCCAAGGGCTAAACTGGGACACTCCTCATCAAATGGCACAATGAACTCAGTCAGAATCATTTTTTTCTTATGACCCTGAGTGGCGAACAATATCCCATCACATGCCGCTCTTCCAGATGATACCTGGACGGTTTTCTCATTTTGGGGAAGGTTTGGGGTGCGCTCCCAATCATCCACCCAACCAGTAAGCCCCCCTACCTTTTTTCTTTAGGTCCAGCTGTTCCGACCCTGATCGTGGCCTCCTCCCCGTATGTGGAATGTCCCTACTCCATTCTAGTGACGTAGTG
>JAMYXO010005905.1:0-14617 GCA_033310375.1 Conus canariensis | reverse complement strand
AGTAACTTGTCTCATTTGACACCAGCGGGTATGGAAAGTGAAAAATTTTGTCAACTGTCTTAAAAATTGGGTTTTTTAAAGGGGTTTAAACCCGTTTTTTCCCAAACCCCACCCGCCCATCACCACCACAGCCACCACCACCACCACCACCCACTCCTCCTCCCCCTCCTCCTCCTCCTCCCCCCAACTACTACAACTACTGCGACTGCAAAGTACAACTGCTATACCATTTCTGAAAACTACTCCACTACTATTAATACTATACTCTAACCCATAACCACCACCACCACCAAAACCCTTTTAAAAGTAATACCTCTATCACGGGCCCTTTACTGTTTATTGTTGTTGTTGTTGCTGCTGCTGCTGATACTACTACTACTACTACTACTGTACTATTTACTACAAATACTCACAAACTACTATACTATGCTACTACTACACTCACACGCTACTACCTTGATCCCTACTTTGGTGGTGTTGCTGGTATCGATTTCTGGGTAGGTGGAGGGGATGAAGACTTACAGGGAAAGAGAAGGGGTTGGGTGGGAGGAAGGGGCAAAAACCACCATTCAATGGGAACTGAACCCGTTTCACGGACGACAATATTTCTCGAGTAAGCCTGTTTTTGGGGTTAGTACCTGCTTGGGTGCCCCAAACCATTAAAAAAAAGGGGGGGGCGTGTGGGGGGGGGGGGGGGATATGGGTTTTCAGGTTTCTCTGCCAAAAAGCAGGCTACCTGCCAGCAAATTTGAACCCGCGGGAACCACTGAGCCACACAAACAACTCTGATCTGTGCATAGTGTGTTGCTTTGAGTTCATCGCGCAATGTTACACCCCACATTTGCAGAAATATCAGCGTCACAAAATGTCGCAACACGTTAAAATTGGCGCTATACACTACTAAGTGGATCACCTTTGTTTATCCGGATCTGGCAATCATTTGGCTCTTCCCATGATTCGCAAATTTGAGGTAAATCGTATTTTGCGACAATCTGTGGAGTAACTTGTTCATTGACACCAGCAGTATGGCAGTGATATTGTCAACTGCTTGAAATTCGGTTTAAAGGGTTTAACCGTTGTTTCCACCACCATCGCCATCACCACCCACCACCACCACCACCACCCCCACCACTCCTCCTCCCCCTCCTCCTCCCCTCCTCCAACACTACAACTACTGCGACGCTAACTACTGCATACCACTTCTGCAACTACTACCACTACTATTAATACTACTACTCTCATCATAACCACCACCACCACCACAACTATTAGAATCCCTACTATCACTGGCATTACTGCTTTTGGGTTGTTGTTGTTGGCTGCTGCTAACTAACTACTACACTACTACTGCTACACAACTACTACTCACTACTACTACCCCCTAGTACACAAACACTACACACCTACTCCCTTTGATCCCCTACTTGGGGGTGTTGCGGGGTATCGATTTTCTGCAACTCATGGAGGGGCACGGGGGGGGGGGGGGGGGGGGGGGGGGGGGGGGGGGGGGGGGGGGGGGGGGGGGGGGGGGAAGGGGGGGGGGGGGGGGGGGGGGGGGGGGGGGGGGGGGGGGGGGGGGGGGGGGGGGGGGGGGGGGGGGGGGGGGGGGGGGGGGGAGGGGAAACGATATGGGAGGTGGGGTCGCTCAGCACGCTGAGTCCTCAATAGAGTAATTACTGTCGACGTAGGGGGAGGGGGGGGGGCATACACAACGGCTAACCAATCCCACGATTTGTCACTGCGGCGCCATGTGAAAGGGGGGTCAAAACCTCGGGGGTTGCAAGGGTTATTTTTCACAACACGACATAACAGGGATGGGGAGGAAAAGGGGTGTGTGTTGGGGGGGGGGGGGGCGGGGACGAAGGACACAGGGGATTTTTTGCATCTGCCCCGACAATGGGGTCGCTACCAATAATGTCTAGGAGGACATTCTTGTGAACTTTTGGATTGCGTCTAAAAATTTCTTTTTGATTTCTTTTACCGTGCTTTGTTGCTTTTTTTTTGTTGTTGTTTTTTTTTTGCTTTTTTTTTTTTGTCTTTCGTCTTCCCGGGAAAAAAGAAAAAATTATGTTGTCCCTTTTTCTCAGAGAGAGAGAGGGGGTGGGGGGAGGGAGAGAGAATTCAGACTAATCTTGCAATTTCTGTTTTTTAAGAGAGATTAGCGAGAGCGCATGGGGTGAGCGCACATGTTGGGTGTGTGGTGTTGTGTGTGTGTGTGTGTGTGTGTGTGTGTGGTGTGTGTCATTCATTTTAACTCTTTTTACTAATCGTGTGGGGTGTGTGTGTGTGTGTGGGTGGTGTGTGGGTGTGTGTTGGTGTGTGGTCATTCATTTAACGTATTTCCACAATCGTGTGTGTGGGTGTTGTGGGTGTGTGTGCTGCGTGCGTTGGTGTTTTTCTCTCTCTTCCCCCTCTCTCTTCTCTCTCTCTCTCTCACACACACACACACACACACACACGCACGCACGCACGCACACACCAACACACACACACACACACAACACACACAGCGAGAGAGAGAGAGAGAGAGAAAAGAGAGAAAGAGAGAGAATACACCCCTTTCTCTCCTTTTAGGTAAAAGTACAATAGGGACATCACATACCCTGCAGCCTGGCAAAGGAAATCCTGAATATTGTCTTTCAATGCAATGTATAAATTTCAAAGATTTAATGTTTGGTCTTAAATCACTAGAATGAGAATGAGGTTTAATTGAATTTAATTCTACGATTATAAATAAAGTATCTAACAGGTAAGAAAGTTTGGTCAAACGTGTTCATCTTTAGCAATCAATGTCATGTCTATGGCCTGCTTCATTCCTATAAAGTTTTCGCATTCTCCTTTTTACTGTTCTGTGTAGTTTCTCTCAAGAGCCACACTGAACGCGTTCATCAATGCACGTACGTGTTCAGTTGAATAGGTTTGGGGTTTTTTTGTCACACAAAAATGAACGTGTATCAGGTTGTATTTCTATCCATATTCCTTCCAAACACTTATTTCAGTATGAATGGAGTATGGCGTTTCCCTGATCTGATTGCCATCTGAGTTATATTTCTTCATTTGTGTTATTCTGTTAAAGTTCCTCTCCTGCTATCGCGTATCCCTGGATTATTCTCACTGTGCAAAGCTTTTGCCATCAAATGGCAATTGTGACCTATTCAAGTGTGAATATTCTACCTGAGCCTTGGCAATTTGTATCCGTCGCTCTTGTAATGGAACTGTACACATACGATAATTGAAAATTAGTTAATGTTCTTCTCACATTTATTAAACAATCTTTGGTAATCCAAGAATTTGTTACTGTTCTCAATATGCTTTCTTACCAAAATGATTTTATTGATACTTTCAGCCCTTTGTGGCATCAAGGCGCGCGAAACTAAAACCGCTTCACCACGGGCGGCTGATCTTGCCTTCCCATGAGCGTGCATAGCTATTGACACTAGTATAGCCTGCTGAACGGGCAATAGACACTTTAGATCGGGACAGATGTGGTGCAATAAGTACAAGTCCTCTGCTGTATATAATCGATTTCTACATGGGATTCGGCCTAAAAATACTCTCTCTCTCTCTCTCTCTTCTCTCTCTCTTCTCTCTCTCTGCTTGAGAATAAGTTCGGTAGATAAATTGATAATAATAATAGTAATAATGATTTTATCATTTCATTATTATTTTTAATCATTATGTTATTGTTATCATTTCTTATTTATCATTATAATCATTACTATTATAATTGTTATTATCATCATCATTATTTTATTACTTTTATTGTTATTATTGCTGTTGTTGTTGTCGTCGTTGTTGTTGTTTCATCACATTATTTTTTCCTACGTAAGAATTCTTAAAGATGGAACAAATTGCAAGAATAGCAAAACGAGAAATGGACTGTGGCAAAGAACCTGATCATACATATGCCCTGTCTGTTTTCCTTTTTAAGCGTGAAGTGCTACAGAGAGTGGGACGGAAATGCTCACAATAATGACCCCAGGCAGGTGCGTGGTACTGAAACGATCTGCTCACAATAAAGACCAAGGACAGAGTGGACTGAACGAAACTGCTCACAATAAAGACAAGGCACAGGTGGACGGAACTGTCACAATAAAGACAAAGGCACAGAGTGGGATGAACGAAAGGCTCACAATAAAGGACCAGGGCAGAGGGGACTCTGCACGAACTTTGCTCCACAATAAAGACCAAGGACAGAGTGGACTGAACTGCTCCTACATATAAAGACCAAGGCAGAGAATGGACTGAACTTTTTGCCTCACAATAAAGACCAAGCACAGAGTGGGACTGAAACGAACTGCTCACAATAAGACCAAGCACGAGTGGAACTGAACTGCTCACAATAAAGACCAGGCAGAGGAACTGGACCTGGAACTGTCACAATAACGACCCAGGCAGCGAGTGGACTGATCATGCTCACATAAAGACCCAGGCAGAGAAGTGGAGGGAAACTGCTCACAATAAAGACCCAGGCAGAGAGTGGACGGAACTGTCACAATAAAGACCCAGGCGAGAGGGGACTGACATGCTCACAATTAAGAGCCAGGCAGAGAGTGGAACTGAATGCTCTCACATTAAATGACCCAGCAGAGAGTGGACTGACCTGACTCAACAATAAAGACCCAGGCAGAGAGGTGGACTGAAGTACTCACAATAAAGACCAAGGCAAACAGCCATTTCCTCGAAAATCATGAAAAATAAAGACACTGAGAGTCACTGAGAAAGTCAGACAGACATTGAGAGACATGTCAACATCATGACACAGAGAGAGAGATAGAGAGAGAGAGGGAGAGAGAGAGGAGAGAGAGTGGAGAGAGACAGAGAGAAGAGACTCAAGACTTCATCTCAAGATGATTTATTCATATTAGGCCTCAGCCCAGCATGTAGGGGAATGTGAACATTTACTGGATGAGGATATACAACAGACTCAGATTAAAACTAATTTATGTTTTTAATTGTAACCATTGTACATTCAGTCAGGTCAAACACCTCTTAGTTTTAAATCTTTATACGAAACAAGAAAGGTTAGTACGTCTTGTGTATCGTCGATGACATCAACAGACTCAAGTGAATCAGTGAATGATGTCTATTAATATTTAGGTTTATAAACGTTTCACGTATATGTGTCTGATTGTGGGCAACAGGAGAACAAAATGCACCTCATTTCTTGGCTCCCTCAGTGCGAATAATGGTCAAATCTGAAGTCATCAGACATAAACATTTTTTATCGATATCGATTGTACTGCCAGCTAAGACATCCCCAGCCTAATCTAGTGGAAATATATTTCAGATGTTATCAATATCAAAATGTAAAGGTTTTTAAACTGTGATCACGGCAAAAAAAGTTATATGCTAGGTGAATCTATTATTACTTTGGATATGATCGGACCAGGTTTGCCACTGACCAGTCAGTAAGCCTCGGTCGGAAGCAACATATAAAATTATGAACACTTCGACACTTGACTGGCCCAAACAGAACCAAATCCATATTTGAACATAGCATAAGCAAACATTTGTGGCCCAGTTTTTCTTACCGCTTGCATCCGGTCATACAACATATCCTAACGCTTTACGAGGATCTGTAAAATCTCCATTTGAATCAACTAAGCAGTAACGAATACATGAAAAACAGCAGAATTTAATATAATGGTTATCGATTCGTTTCACCATGAATCAGATCATTCGGTGTTCGCCTGTCCACCCTAAAATTTTCTTCAAAGCAATAAAATGGGGACTGATTCACGGTGAAAATAACAAAATAATTTAGACCCCACAATTCAGAACATTACTGCACAATTGGCTGTATCTGAGAATCAAATAATTTCCATGAACAAATAAAAGATTGTTATTTAACACACACAACCTTTTCAGAAAAATATATCAGAACACTTTTTAGCTCTGCTTCCAAGGTTTTGCATGCAGCGGTTAAAAACTCAATCGCGTGGAGAAGATATTCCTAAGTAAGTTATACAATTTAATACAGGCAAAGTCACACCATTATATGAGCCATCTTTCTCTCACACTCAAATAGCCACCCTTCCTAAATACTATGATATTGCTTTAAACATATTAAACTCTAAGTGAAGAGATGTTGTGGCACGCTGTAAACTATTCAATTGAGTCTTCAAACCTGTAAACTGGTTCAGCAATCAAAACGACATCGTCGGGCCAACAATTATGATTAAAACAATCAAACGCATTTTAGCAAAAATCGAGCACTATGTCTTCCATTGTTGATTACTTCAACGCTGGTTCATAAATGAAAAGGAAAACAGAACAGGACTGCATGCATCTCCCTGTCCTAAAATCCAGATGTTCAGGCATGTAATCTGTTGTCAGAGAACCCACAATCGAACTCTAGCTTTAACACTATTATACATGCTCTTAATACATTTAAAATACTTCACCTCTTATGCCATTTTTAAGAGAAACTGGCCAGAAGATTTCGATTATCTTGTCAAATGCTTTTTCGAAATCACATGAATGGACATAAAAATTTCGGTTGTAAACAAAACTGTTTCTGGTGAGAGCTAGTAAGAAAAACTGTGGTCGACTGTTGAGTATCCTTTCTTAAATCCTTCTTGACACTCACCTTGACTGTTGTTTTCTTCCACCCATTCTTGCAATCTGTTATTTATTACTATAACAAATGCTTTTACCGCCAAACATCGCTCAAAGAAAAATCCCTCTATAATTGTTTGGGATTATTAATGATCACCTTTCTTGATGTAGGTTGTACACAGGATTCAGACCAGCTATCAGGAATTCACGTTATCAAATAACTTCGTTCAAATAATGTGAAGAACAAATGGAATACTTGATCGTTTGAGTTCTTTATAGTACTCTGCAATAATGCTACCATGGGACCAGCGCTATACGGTTTTAAAGTTTTCTAAAAGTAAGCATAATTTCTTCTGTTAGAAATTGCACGATTCTGTACTTCTGTGTCATCTTCTACGGAGTCCTCATTTTACTTGGTTGTCAGTATCCGATATCAGCAATGCCTTTGAAAATGTTGAAACCAGGAATCAAAAGATATGTTATTTGAGCTTTTGAAGATGCAATTTAGACAACGTCCCAAATTCTTTTTGGTTTTTACTGACAATTATAAGTTGTCTAGCAATGCTTGGTTGAACTGTTTTCTCTTCTGCTTTAATAATTTTTGTACTCACGTCTTGCAATAACAATATTCACTTTCTTTATAGTTACTGATCTACTTTCTCTGAGATTTCACTGTACAACGAAATACCACAACAATCTTCTAGTGTTTCTTTTACAAGTTTACATTCTAAATCGAACCATTTACCTGAAGATCCATTGTTATTAAATGATGTTCGTGTTTTAATGGATTTCAGCACTCTCTCTGTTACTAATCGTTAAAAAAATTCATGATCATTCAATTAACGTCAAGTACATCAATCGCCAAGACCAATTTTTGGTGTGAATTTTCTCCACTGACACAAAAATAATGGTATATTATATATATATATATATATATATATATATATATCCGCACACTTCTCATCTCACACAAATAATTTGTGCATGACATACTCCTCATTCTTGTATACAGAGATAGAGATTGCACCTTCGGAAAAACACACATGCTGCCATGGCAAATGGTCAGAATCAATACGCTCACACAACCTGTCAATTCCACAATAGTCAAACAATATCATAAAAAGTTCACGGTGAAAATCGAAATAGTCTGTGAACTGCTCCAGAATCGATATAAATGAGTGCAACCGTCATAGTGCCTTTGACACGCCAGTTCAAAATGCTCAGATCTAATGCAGTACACTTTTAACAATAATTTTTCCATCGTTATTCAGAGTATGTCATTGGATTGTCGAGTCAATTTAAGAGACACAATTAATTGAATTGTGGATGAAATTCATTTTTTTACATAATAATCATGAGAAATATGAGACGTTTCTATGTTCAAATCACCATTTAAAATAAACATGCACGTCATTCTGCAACAGGAAAGTCAGTTTAAGCCATTCTTCAGGCATGCTTCTATTCCAATGTCAATATCAATGAGAGTAGGAAAAGGAGATCCCTCTGGAGGTATAATGTACAAACATACAAAATCTCTTTATCCAAAGCCAAATAACTCTTTATCAATCAAAAGATGCAATCAAAAATGATATGGTTCATTTATACTTTTGATGTAAGGAAGATCATTTCTTATTAAAGGAACAAAGGGAACAAGTCCCTCAGGACCGTTTACCATGTGTAGTGAATTGTTACAGCAGAAGGTTTCAAAACATTTGTATCTGGTAAATATGTCCAAACTGACATTCTCAACGAATGTCTCAACTAAACAAACAAAAATCAAATTTCACAAACAAAAGACAACGAAACTAGAATCACATAATTTTGATAACAATCCATTTACGTCCCAACAGCAAGAAAGAGAAACGATTTCGTTTGCAAGGCAGCGAATGCTGACGTGCTTGCTCACCTCTGTCATCAGATGGCTCGACCACCATACTGTCCCGATGCAAACCGCAGCGCCTCAAGTGTGTCAATGACATTGGGTAGTCAGAAGTGAACGCACAAACGGTTGCTCGGGGATTTTGTTTCTCTCTTGCGAGGAGACAGACAAACAGACAGAGACAGAAAACAGCGGCAGACAGACAGACAGACAGACGACTGATAGAGATCAGAGGACTGACAGAATGATAGAGACAGAGACAGACAGACAAATACAAAAAATACATAGAGGGAAATGTCAACATCATGGGAGGAGACAGACAGACAGACGACAGAAGACAGAGGGCAAACATACAGAAAGCAGGAGAGACTAATAGAGACAGAGTCAGTGTCAGACAGACAGACAGTCAGGCTGGATAGAGCAGAGACAGTGACAGACTGACATGCAGGACTGATAAGGACAGAGACACACAGACACGAAAAACAGACATAAATTACGCACACGGACAGAGAGAAAAATGGACACAAGACGGATGGACACACAAGACAGACAGAAAGGAGACACCAACCGATGCCTGACAAACGATCGGAACACACAGATACTAAGGAGCTGGCATCGGGATTCTCAATAATCTGCAGAAGGCGATGGAGGCTGATAGATAAGGTATCTTACTAAATAAATATATAAACTGACAACAAAATAACTGACATTTTAAGGGGGAAAAATCCATCAGCCGGAACGGAATGCTGTTGTGAAAAAACGGTTCACATGCATTGGGCTCGAATCACACTGGGGAAAAAAAACAGCGCGATTTCAGTAAGCAACACTCTCACTAATAGGGATGAGAAATATGAAATCCACGAAAAAAATAATCAGAAAAAAAAGCTAACTCACAAACAAACAAAGAAGAAGCAGCAAAAAATACAGATTTGATGCTTTTGTCTTGTTCAGAAATAAGAAAAAGCTGTTTTGACAGACATACTTTTGGGAGTCTCTGAAAAATACTGTGGGGAACGGAAAGGGAAAGCGTTCCATAATTGGCCAACGATCGTTTTGTTTTTCAGCGTGATACATGGATTGCAACTAATTCAAACAAATCCACGAATGGGGATGGACGAGTTGTACCGCTGTTAAGATTTTGTTCTCGTATCATTTTAGTTTGTCAACAGAGTGAAGTAAATTCACTTTCAAAATGCAGTGATGTTGTTGTCTTTGATGTGGCCAAACCCCTGCTTTTTACATTGAACGCCACAATATAAATCATCATGATCATCATCACAACAACAACAATATTAGAACATTAATCATCATCATCTATCATCATCTTCATCATCATATCATCATCATCATCATCATCATCATATCTTCATCGTCATTAGCATATCATCATCATCATGACGACGACAAAATAATAAGAAGATGATTATTCAACTGCCACTAGTAGTGTGTTCTACTATATACTACTACTACTACTATACTACTACTACTACTACTATACTACTACTATCATATTATCAGCATCATTCATCATCATCAGTTGTAAGTAGTAGATAGTAGTAGTAGTATTAGTTGTTGTTGTTTGTTGTTGTTGTTTGTTTTTGTTGTTATCATTATTGTTGTGCTGTAAAGCAAAATATATGCAGCAACATTTAGGTGATCTCTGACCACTTTACAGGCACAAACGACAAATAAAACACACATTCAAATATCCGTTTTCTTCCACTCCCAATCAAATGTGCCACACACACACACACACACACCACACACACACACACACACACCACCACACACACACACACACACGCACGCACACACACGCACCACACGCACCGCACGCACGGCCCACACGAAAACACACGTACGCACGCACGCACAACAGCATACACGCATGCAAGCAAACACAACACACACACACACACAACAACACACACATACACTCACGCACGCAAGCACGCACGCACACACGCACACACACACAGCACACACGCAAGCACACACACACACGCACGCACGCAACGCACACACACACACACACACACACACACCGCACGCACGCACGCACGCACGCACGCACGCACCGCACTACCACACGCACTCACACCACACACACACAACACGGCGCTGGCGCGCGCGCGCGCGCGCGCTGCGCGCGCATGCGCGTGTACATTTCATCGCCGTGTCAATGACTCTTCACTCTCTCTCTATCTCTCTCTCTCTCTCTCTCTCTCTCTCTTCTTGTCTCTGTCTCTCTGTCTCTCTCCTTCTCCCTGTCTCTCCCTCTCCCTCTTTCTCTTCTCTCTCTCCCTCTCTCTCTCTCTCTCTCTCTCTCTCTCTCTCTCTCTCTTCTCCTTCCTTTCTTTGTACAAAACACGTTTTTCTGGTTATAAACAATATATGAAGAGAGATCTCAAACTAAGACTCCAATCGGCTCATGTTTTTTTTTTTTGTGTATGTACCTCTGTGTTGTGTGTGTGGTGTGTGATGTGTGTGTGTGTGTGTTGTGTGTGTGTGTGTGTGGGTGTTGGTGTGTGAGCTGCTGTGCGCCGCGTGCTGTGCCGCGCTCTCGCGCGCGCGCCTCTATTACCTGCGCGCACGTGTGTGCGTGGGTGTTGTGTGTGTGTTTGTGTGCATGTGTGCGCAGGTGCGTGGCGTCGCGTTGCTGTGTCTGTTTGTGTGTGTATGTGTCTGTGTGTGTGTTAATGTGTACGTTTGTCTGTCGTCTGTCTGTCTGTCTGCTGCGGGTCTGTCTATCTGACTGTCTGTCTGTCTGTCTGTCTCTCTCCTCTCTCTGTCTCTCTCTCTCTTCTCCTCTCTCTCTCTCTCTCTCTTCTCTTCTCTCCGTGTTTTTGTATGTGTGTGAGTGTGTTGTGCCCGGGCGCGCGCGCGGGTATGTGTGTGTGTGTGTGTGTGGTGTGTGTGTGTGTTGTGTGTGTTGTTGTGTGGTGTGGGGTGTGTGGTGTGTTGTACGTGCCACTCGCTCACATGTGTGAAAACTAGATACGAGGACATGAGAAAGTGAGAGACTCACAAACCTACAGACTGTTATTTATGATTAGCTTTTCTACCGCCTCTAAAACGTGCGCGCACGTGTGTCCGTGTGTATTTGGTGTGTGTGTGTGTGTGTGTGTGTGATGTGTGTGGTGTGTGTTGTGTTGTGTTGTGTTTCTGTGCAGTTGCGCGTGCGTGCGTGCGTGCATGTGTCTTGTTTGTGTTTTTGGTGTTTGTGTGTGTGTGTGTGTGTGTGGTTGTGTGTGTGTGTTTTTGTGTGTGAATTGTACGTCTGTCTGTCGTCTGTCTGTCTGTCTGTTTTGTCTGTCTGTCTGTCTGTCTCTCTCTCTCTCTTCTTTTCTCCTCTCTCTCTTTTGTTATGTGTGTGTGAGTTTTGTGTGTGGTGCGGCGCGCGCGGGTATGTGTGAGTGTTGTGTGTACGTGCACTCGCTCACATGTGTTGAAAACTAGATACAGGACATGAGAAAAGCTGAGAGACCACAAAACCTGCAGACTGTTATTTATGATTAGCTTTTCTCCCAAACCAGTTTATCTACGCACGGCTTTACGAATTTAGAAAAAGAGAGACGAGAAAACAGACCGAAGACTTTAGAACGAGCAAAAAGACAACTAGACAGAGCAGGTTTCGCAGTGTGATGGAAGTTTTCAATTTTCTGGGGGCTTTTGACATCGTGGGCAAATCCTTTCGTCAAAATTTCCGCTTCCGGGCTAGAGTTTCCCTGATGCAAGAGAAGGAAAGAGGAAATAGGGGGAAATAGACGAAGCAGGGGGGGACGGGGTGGGGTGGGGGGGGGTGGGAAGGGGTTGGGTTGGGGGGGGGGGGGGTGACAGAAATTCGCCTGCCTGTCTTTGATGCAGGATTTATGTTTTTGTGCGCGCAATTACTGGAATTTCCCGATCGCATCATTTTCCCTGGGGGTAAAGGAAGGTCAGATCAGCCCCGAGCACTCTAAAAGACTGCAAGACGGAATATGCATGAAGTGCGTGCGCTCACGCCGCGAGCGGGGCCCCATCACAAAAAAATGCACCCCATGCCCCAAACCCAAAAAAAAAAAGGGCCGCGGCGCCGCGCCCCCCCCCACACACTCACCACCCAACAAAACCCCCCACACCCACCACACCACCACCCCACCCACCCCCACACACACACACAACATCGCATTAGAAGGAAAAGCATCTAAAACGGTTGGAAAAATACACCCTGAATAACTGAACAGAAAGGCTGTTTGTTGTATTTCTCTTTCCCTGTTCAGTTAAAAAATACTCCTTTTTGAAAATCAAATGACATTCTCACGGTTTTGTCAGGACCGGATTAGAGCTTCCCGTGAAAGCGAAGTAGAGGCTCAGAGTACTTCACCCCGATCCCGAACTGTAGAAGAAATTTTTTCCCAAATTTGAAGTAAGCATGGATAAAAGTTGCGAAGTGGGTGGTCACGTAATAAACGCTTTCCCTTACGTGATCATACACAATAAAGTTTTGCTGTTAACTCCTCCCAAAGCGGCAGGAAAATCCTTCAATTATTTTGGTACAATGTAAGGGAAGCGAAGAAAGGGGCCGGTTTTGCTGTTAAGTCTAAAGGTTAGATGTTTGGTGTTATTTAGGGTCAAACATATATGATGTAATTCAGCCGTTCGATTAAAACTAACAATACTTTTTTGCAATAAAAAGGCAGTCGTAGCAGTTTTAAATTGTGTGCGGCCGATTGTATTACCGAAAACCCAGATTGTATGCTTGCAGAATAAATATTGATCATTGATACCTCCAAGACTAAGAGTTAAAGAACCCAAAAGAAGAAAGAAGAGAAGAGTTATGTCCATTATTGAAAAAAGGCAGATTTCCCCCGGTTTTGAATGAGGGCATAAGTTCAAAATATCATTTGGATGAAAATGCGGGAAAGTTACATCGAAAGCCTTCGCAAGTGTACATTTGAATGTCATTCATTAGAGGCCTAAATACAATTTTGCTGGTGTTGCCAAGCTTTAATCCAAAAAAAACCTAATTTTAAAAATAGTTTGGGTGTTGGGTTTGTGGTGTGTGTGTTTTTGTGTTTTCCAAAATTTAAACTAAATTTTAAATTGTTTGTCCAAAGTAAGATTTGCTTTTGTTCTTCAAACTTTAATCCATAGAGGAAAGGGGCCGTAATAGAAATATTGTTTGGGGCGTCAAATACAGATTGGGGTGTGTTTCTATTCAAGCTGTAAATCCAATAGAGGTAAGACTGTAATATGAACTTTTGTTGGGGCGTCTAATACAGATTTGGGACTGTGTGTTCGTCTCAAGCTTTTGATCCAAAAGAGGTAAAACCGTAATATGAATATTGTCTGGGTCGTCTAAAGTACGATTTGGGAGCTGTGTGTTTGTCTCAAACTTTAGACCAATAGAGGAAGACCGAATATGAACTATTGTCTGGGGCGTCTAAATTTCAGATTGTGCTGTAAGCTTTAGGGGCCTGGCATTTAGTGTTCATAGATGGAAAGTCAGTTTCAGAAATAGCGGGGGGTACGAGGTTTAACACTTACATGGGGTTTGCCAATCACCGAAGTCATTTCTTTAAGTTATTTTGAGAATTCGTGCGTTTAGAAAAGAAAATTTGGATGGGTGGTGTGTAATCGATGGGGTGTTTTTTTGAATCACAATTAGGAAAAATACCCGATTATCACGAACAGGCATTTAAGTTTCTTGCCGAAATTTTTGAATGTATACAAATTCCATTTAAACCCCTTCAGAGTGCATTTCTTTTTTAAAAAGTTTTCATTTTGGTACTGGGGGTGAGGAGGGGGAGAAAAAGAGAGAGAGAAAAGAGAAGGGAAAAAGAAGAAGACGCAGACAGCAGAGATAGACGACAGACAGACAACAGTCGGGCAGACAGCAGACATATAGACAACAGACCAGACAAAAAAAGCTCTAGCAAAAATTCACTTTAAATGAGAGAGGAAGAGGGGAAGAGAGAGGAGAGAGGGGAGAGAGAGAGAGCATAAAGTTTAAGTTTGAAGATGCCGCATTTTTTTAAACATTTAACAAAAATGGAGAACATTCTCTTAAAAAGTGTTTTTAACAAGGTTTTCAAAAGCAGGAGACTGTAATGCGAGCTGGGCAGGAAATGCTGGATTTAGAAAAGGCTGGCCTGAAAGGGGTTTAAAGAGCATCACAACCGCGAAGTGGCTATG
>JAMYXO010000589.1:0-42223 GCA_033310375.1 Conus canariensis | reverse complement strand
AAAAATAAAAATTTTTTGTGTCGTGCGCCCTGTTTGGCGTACCTGAATAGTATATATATTTATATATAATTTTCGTGTGTACGCCTTATGGTTGGCGTGCCGACCCATTGATGAACTTATATTTATTATATATGTTTGTCTGATGGCTCGGGCAGCATGACACAAAAACAAAGCGTTGTTCTGTTGCCTGACTGTCAATGCTCGGGTGAGTGGGTGTGTGTATGTGAATTGGAAAAGTCGTGCATGCATCCATAATTTCTGTGTGAGAGTCAGACATTTCAGACACCCGCAGACACGACCCATTCCATCTGTAACAGATTGGCTAACACCACATGTCACCTACAATGTACAAGACGACATGGAGTCAAGCGATCGCCTCGGTGGATTGTCCTGTTGAAGCACTGTAGAACACAAAGGGGTGGGTGTCCATCACCTCCCTGAAGTTGAACGGGTCGATCCGTGTGGAACTCCCAGTCTGTAGAGCACAGGAAACACCGCTGACAGTTGTGTGGCACACAGCAGTGACACCAGCACCACAGTTAGCATGGGACATGGGCGCATGGGGAGATGGGAGGGGGGGGGGGGGTGGTCCCTGGTCTCCTCAAGGGCTCACATCAAACACACACCCGAACCAACAACAGGAGTCACTGGCTTATGCCAGTCTCTAACAGGGAAGACAGCAAAACGACGAAACACAGCGCCCTGGTCACATGAAGGACACACACACACACACACACACACACACACACACACACACACACACAACACACACACACCCACACACTCACACACACCACCTCTCTCTCTCTCTCTCTCTCTCTCTCTCTCTCTTGATCAAGGTGACCTCCAGATTGAAAGTGGAATGAAAGATCTCCACGATGCACAAGCATTAGTGTGCTTTATCTTGCTGTATGCCTGCACAGCGTGGACCCTCACAGCGAGTGGGAAAGGAGGACATCAAGATATGGAGATGAGTTGTCACTGCAAGCCACTAAACACTAGACATGCTGATCACATCACTAATGAACAAGTGTGTGAAGCCGTCGGACAGCACAGAGGATCACACGAAGTTTTACTGACGTCAAGCAAGAACGGACAACAACGTTGGTATGGAATACACTGGAGAAAAGAAATTCATTAAAGAAGTAAATGTCAAGGATTGGTGTGATTAGAAAAAAGAAAATGAAATAGATAAATAAACGTCCTCGTGTAATGAGAAGCACTTTGTGAAAACACGTAATCGGTTTTAAAGGAAAAAACACACACCTTTTTTTTTACATTAATACTTTTGTAAAGATTTCACTTTGCATCCCCAACCGTAGGATGTGTTTTGAATTCCATTCGCAACGAATACGTAAATATTTTTTTGTTTATATCATGTTATGTGCAGAATGCCCTGAAACATATAAATTCAAGCTCTAGCTAACGTTAAGACTTGGGGGTTCTTTTCAGAAACCCTCAACGTTCAACCCTGGGACTCCAGTTTCTTCCTCCTGGAAAAGTAATTCCCGCTGGTGGAAATTTTTAAAGAAAGAAATGTGTGAGTGGCAACAGTGTAAAATAAAAAGGAAAAAAATGAAATGTATGATGAATACGCTGCTTTTTGAAAGAAAACTACCATTATGGGATCATGGAGCTACTTTTGTGAATTTGGGAAATTGTGAAATATGTTTTTGTTTCGTTGACAAATTTGGTTAAGGGAGCTAAGAAAAGGAAATTCTTGTTTCCCCAGTGTCTCCTTTGGATGAATGGAGCAGATGCGCGCGTATGGCGCCAACATGCCGTATGAATGATTGAGTGCTGCAAATGTGGTGTGTGTCAAACCAGTTGTAGACATTTTTGCCTTGGCACTCAACCAATAGAGCTGTAGGAACCAGGTGACATATTCTGTTATTCTATACTATTCTTGTCGGAGCCTACTTACAAGGCGCCTATCCTTGGCAATAGAGCAAGCTCTAAGCGCCACGGTCTTGTTCACACAAAGGGCTGCCTACCTGGGCGGAGCCACATGAAGAGTTGCTTCCTGGAGCTACAGTTAATGGTTTCCCATGTCATTCAGGCGAAATTCCGTCACTCAGGTTCTCAGCCATCCCCTCTCACAATGCATGTTGTGTGTACACGTGTCATTCTTATCAATGGACAACATTTCCTGGTCTTTCCAAAGCTGGCGATAGGGTTTTACGTCTGCACGAGATGTTACGTGTACGTTCACACGTAGAACCTTGGTTTACAGTCTGATTCTAAGGACTTTTGGGGAAACAGATTCAAAACAGTTTTGAAACTCCGTAGGAAAAACATTCCTGTACTAACATGTTCCAACAGAGATTCAAACCCGTGATCAGGAGTGTAACGCTTTGGTCAACAGAGTTATTCCGGCGTGATGGTGCAGTGACTCCAGGATCAGGATCAGGAGTGTAACGCTTTGTCAACAGAGTTATTCCAGCGTGATGGTGCAGTGACTCCAGGATCAGGATCAGGAGTGTAACGCTTTGTCAACAGAGTTATTCCGGCGTGATGGTGCAGTGACTCCAGGATCAGGATCAGGAGTGTAACGCTTTGTCAACAGAGTTATTCCGGCGTGATGGTGTAGTGACTCCAGGATCAGATCAGGAATGTAACGCTTTGTCAACAGAGTTATTCCGGCGTGATGGTGCAGTGACTCCAGGATCAGGATCAGGAGTGTAACGCTTTGTCAAAAGAGTTATTCCGGCGTGATGGTGCAGTGACTCCAGGATCAGGATCAGGAGTGTAACGCTTTGTCAAAAGAGTTATTCCGGCGTGATGGTGCAGTGACTCCAGGATCAGGATCAGGAGTGTAACGCTTTGTCAACTGAGTCATTCCGGCGTGATGGTGCAGTGACTCCACGTGTCGTGAAGAGAGATGAGGAAGAAAAAGATGACATTCAAGAATGTCGAGTTGTTAAATCCGTAAAAACAATTGCAGAAATATGCGTAAGAAATGTCAAGATAACACTTTTACAGTGTGTTGATAATGTAAAAAAGCCCCACTACATTTCTTCCTTCAGATTTCAGCATATTCCGAGATATTGTTGTGCATTTGCTTGTTTTACACTTCCTTTTTTCCTGTTGTAGAACACATTCTTTTACAGTACCTAACACGCATGAATGAACAAAAAGACATATTTAATGCAAGGAAGAGATGTGATTAATGGCACACTTTACTGAAATCTATTTTGTATTTAAATTACATCACATCAAACGAAATCAAAGAGCGAATTTTAAAGTTTCCTGAAAGATCGCTTTAAATGAAGTTCATTTTAGTGTATAATAAGCAAAGAAGTATACCACTGATATCCTCCCTCCCTCCTCTCTCTCTCTCTCTCTCTCTCTCTCTCTCCTCTCTCTCTCTCTCTCTCCTCCCCCCTTCTCTCTCTCCTGTGTCTCTCTAATCATACATCTCTGTCAAGACCTTTGGTATTTCATCATACCATGTTATATAAAACAAGACAGTCACATGCTTCACTTGCGATAACACCTTTCACATCAATCAAAATTATCACACACTTTACTTGCTAACAAGTTTTGACATGCACAGGCTCATAAATACCGACGTGCACAGGCTCACAAATAAACACACACCACACACACACACACACACACACACACACACACACACACACACACACACACACACACACACACCACTCTCTCTCTCTCTCTCCTTATCTGTTCGCGCGCTCGCGGTGGTGTGGTGTGTGTGTGTGTGTGTGTGTGTGTGTGTGTGTGTGTGTGTGTGTGTGTTGTGTGTTTGTTTGTTTTTCTCTGTGTGTATGTGTGTGTGCGTGCGTGCGTCCGTTGTACGTGTGGTGTGTGTGTGTGTGTGTGTGTGTGTGTGTGTGTGTGTGTGTGTGCGGGTGTGTGTGTGTGTGTGTGTGTGTGTGTGTGTGTGTGTGCGCGCGTGTGTGATTCCTTCCAATTTACAGTTGAAACACTGTTACTGTGTATATAATTCAACATTGGTTGCCTGCTGTCTGTCTTTAGTTTTACGTTGTTCGCGTTGTGCAAGATGTTTGTATGTGCAACAGAAGATACGTTTACCATGCCGTACCCTGTGATTATATGACTCTTGCTAGTATATATATATATATATATATATATATATATATATATATATATTTATATATATATATTTCTTGAAATGAGATTAAAAAGAATATGAACAGTGAAGAATCAGGTCTAGTTATACTATGACCAACATAACACAGCTGCCTTCTACGTTTTTTGTTTGGTAAAGGTTCTTTCTGCTGGTTTGCTTGCTCTTCCCTTCAAATCAGCAAACTCGACTGTAGCTTCTTATCGGCACATACCACACCATCTGACAAAATCTGTTACTTCCAGTTTTATTCTAAGCATGCTGACTAACGCCTGAAAAGGTTACAGTTTTAACACATGATTCCAATATGCTTAGTTAGATTTCCGTTTACATTTTCTGAACCCGTTTAGAATAAACGCATGCTAATAGAAGTATATAGTTATCATAAAATTGGTTATATCCGAGTTCCTGATTTGACAAAAACTGGAAAACAGCGGAATCTTTGTTACCAAAGACTGGAGAATACGGAGAAATGAACCACTGAGTCACTTTACATGTGACACATTTATATGACTTATAGGACATATGAGAAAGCTAGCTGTAATTGCCATTCATGTAACTATAGTGCAGGAAAGAAACCAAGGTGAAACCAAAATGTGTTCCTAACTTATTAACATACTTGCGTCAGATTGCTGTGATTATATTGAGACTCGTGTTATATTTCATTGTTCATCCAGTGTATGATAAATGAATATGTTCCCTTTGCAGAACAAATAGTAAACCATTTCATTTAACCTACCCAAATGGCATACCGTTATTTATTCTGAAGGAGAGATTAAAAAGTGTGTGTGTGTGTGTGTGTGTGTGTGTGTGTGTGTGTGCGTGTGTGTGTGTGTGTGTGTGTGTGTGTGTGTGTCTGTGTGAGCGGAGGAATCATTACCAGTTCGGATCACTGGATCGTGATTTTTACCTTTCCTAGCCGAATGCATTATTCACAAATTCCCCTGTTCAACAGATACGTGAGAGGCAGCAGACATTCCTGTACGTGACAAACACCTGGCTGTCATTGATATCTCCAACAAATCATTCAGTGGTCAACTGAAATATAAAAAGGCACTACACCGCGCAGTCATGTGAGTGCTTTTGGAGGGACAACAACATAACTCATAAACAGTAACAACACAAATAGTCGGAAGATCATACAGTATAACGTAACACAGCGAAACACAAAGCAGCACAACACAACAGAATGTAAACTGCGTGCGCTTGAATTCATCTCGCTGTCAATCAAGTTGTAATTCGTGTTCCTAACTGTCGATCCTTTACTCATTTGGGAAAGTATTTTCTTGACTATTTCCTTGTTATCCCCTCCATTGCACCTGTACCCTATTTGGAGTCACCGTTGTCAGCAGGTTCTGATTTTTCCCTAACTATACTGCTATTTGTTATTGATGTCATTCTATTTTGAGGAATCAGTTTGTGCTTGTTGTTTCGCATTTTGAAGTGTCTTATTGTATTGTCATGTCAGTGTATTTTCTGGATACGCTTTCTTCAGGAAGTTTAATGTGACTTTCTTAGACAGTGATTAATTGTCAAAAGCTACGATTTCTGTCTTTGAAATGCAGATTTGAAAGAAACACACATATGCAGAACAACATCAACAACAGTAGCAGCAGACGCAGCAGCAGCAGCAACAACAACAACGACAGCAAAAACGATGACGACAACAACAACAGCAAGAACGAAGAGGTGCTTTTCAATACCATTATTCAAGGTCATGTTCTGTTTACCTGTTGCAATAGATCCATATGAATCCAAAGTTTGAAAACTGTAAAATCTGAGTGGGGGTATTTTTTTTGTTTGTTTGCTGGTTGGCTGGTTGGTTTGTGTTTTTCCCCTTACACCTCAAATTCCAGCGTCGTGGCAATATATTAAACAAGAGTTCTTAATTTACTATTACAAAGAATATAAAGGAGTGTGGGGTATGCACTTGCTTTGTTTACAGTGCGAGAGAAAACATTTCTGATTATAGGTTTATATTTTTGTAAGAGGAATGACGATGAGTTTTATATTGATCTTGAAGAACACATTAATTGAAATTTTGATCTTGAATATGCTAAAGAATGGGAACAGGAATTTGGTCATGTATTTTCCCGTGGTCTCCTGCAAATGTTAATATTATGATAATGTGAAACCACAGAAGTAGGTGGACTTACTATGATGTTTTCAGAGCTAGCTGGCAGAACAGTATTCAGATTTAAGAAGATATACGGGGAGAAGAAATGTTTAGTAGCAGAATAGACTGGATGTTCGCACCAATTTTTGAAACACCGTTTAATCACTGAGTAGATGCGGACATATCACCTGATTATGAAACTTAACACTTAATAATTACTTCTACATTTTGACTTAAGTTTGCCACGAAGGATCAACATGATAACTTTTCAGCCTACATTGGAAAGATAAAGATAATGTTCATTAGATTACCAGCGAAATAATACTTCTGCTGCTTTTGGACACGCTGCTTCTGGAAATTAATGTCGAAACAATTTCTTATACAACAATGATGAAAAACTAAAAAATATAAACTCTTAGGTATATGGTTCATGAATGACTTGTCGAAAATGACTGAAATTAATACAATGGACAAATTAGTAGAAGTGAAAAATCTATTTAAAATCTGGTCTAAACGAATTTGCACACCCCTTGGTAGAATCGCTGTACTTAAGTCTCTCATACTCTCAAAACTTATTTACTTATGGATTCTCCTCCCAAACCCTCCAGAAAAGATAATAACACAGCTACAAAACTTGTGTTTCAAATTCATATGGGATAATAAACCAGAGAAAATAAAAAGAAAATATTCAGTTCATCACACTGAAAACGGTGGCCTAGGTGTTCCCGAAATACAAGTGTTTATACAGGCCCTAAAAATGACATGGATGAAAAAGATCCTCACAGGAACATCCAAATGGAAAAAAATACTGTTTACGGATTGCCCAGAGATAGAATCATTGGAACAGTGTGGGCATTTGAGATTACTTAAAAATAATTGTAACAAGTTTTGGAAGGATGTGTTCACAGCTTATGCGAATTTCTGTAAACACGTGTCTGTAAAAGAAGCACAAGAAGTACTAGCAGAACCTTTGTTTGATAACGACAAGTTTAGAATTGATAATAGTACTTTTTTCTTTAGAAAATGGACACACAAAAGCATATTCCTAGTAAGAGATGTGGTTGATGAAAAGGGATGCTTTTTAAGCTATAAAGCTTTCTGCGAAAAGTATACTATCAGCGTAAACTATTTAGAACACATGAGCTGTGTTCAATCAGTTAAAAGCTTCCTTGCTGCAAATAATATCAAAATAAAAGATAGCAAATGCAATGAAAGAACAAACGCACAAAAAATAATAGCAAATGCTAAAAAAGGTTCAAAAACTTTCTATGATGTCTTACTAGAGCCAATCGTTATATATGATATAAATGCTTTTGCAAAGTGGGAGCAAACACTAAATATATATGTGGACTGGGATAGAACATTAAAACAAATAAAACAAATAAAGGAAATCAGATTAAGGTGGTTCCAAATTAAATTGTGTTATAATATTTTAGTTAACAATATTTTGAAGAAAATGAGAATTACAAATTGTGACAAATGCACTTTTTGTAGAAAGGAGAAAGATTCAGCCAGACATTATTTTATGGTTCTGTGATGTTTCACAATGTTTTTGGAGGGACCTGGAGAAGATTTTAAGAGAGAAGTGCGAACAATGTCTTCAGTTAAAATTCAACGTAGAACTTGTTTTGTTTGGGAATGATGACCAAACAAAAACAGACGACACTTTTGATCAGATTAATCTATTAGCAAAATACTTTATTTACAAATGCAGGATAAATAAGATCAAACCAAATGTAATACACTTTCTGAAAGATTTGAAACACAATTATATAGTTGAAAAATACATCTTTTCAAAAGAAATGAAGCTTGCAGATTTCTTTAAAAAGTGGTACCCTTATCAGTGTATTCTTGATGATGTACAGTGATAGATAATGATGTAAGGATGTATGCTTGTATACAAATATGTCACTCCGAGCGTGCATTATTTTTATTTTTAATTTTTTAATTTTTTCATTTTATTTTTTTTCTTAATGAGTGCAATTATGGTAATACCAGGTTAGATCAGTTTGTTTCATGATGCATTGTTCAAAGCTCAGTCTCACTCTGTACAATGTAATACGTGTGTGTGTGTGTGTGTGTGTGTGTGTGTGTGTGTGTGTGTGTGTGTGTGTGCGTGTGTGTGTGTGTGTGTGTGTGTGTGTATGTGTGTGAGTGTATATTTATATATGAATATGAGTACATGTATAGATAGATATATTCATATGTGTCTGTGTGTAAGTGTACTTTACAATTATCTTTTGTTCCACTTTTCACAGTAGTAAGAAATATTCATGTATCATCAGTTTAATGTACGTATGAAAATCTCTGCGCACTGTCCTCTTTCTGCGCATATGTATCTCTTCTGTTACTTGAATAAAATGTATGAGGGAAAAAAACAGTCTAAAAGAAAAGAACATAAAAAAGTCTACATTAAAAAAAAAAAACAAAACAATGATGAAAAACAAGTTAACGCAAACGGTTCGAAGAAACTATATCTGGACTTAGGAAAACAGTGATGAGAAACAGAGAAAAGTCTGATCTGAAAAAAAAAAGATAACGCAGAGTTGATTTCTTTAATTGGGAGAAAACTGGTTGGTAATTCATGTTGAAAGCATGTCAGGTTTCGGCTGTGGCCCAGAGTTTGGCAAAGAGATGGGCTTTTTTTATCTATATAAGACATCATGAAATCTAGTCACTGCAAAAAACAAATCAACGCCTTGGTGTCACAGGGGATGGCAACGAAGAGATCTTATTTACCCTAAGTTGAGATAATACATGTTATGATGAAGCAAAGCAAGCAATTAAAGGAGTGAAGATTGTAGGGAGAGACAACGAAATTTATCAATTTGCTGATGAGGAAAATTAATGCAGGATGGCGACAGATGATCATTTGAAGGAACCATTAAAGTTGTTTTTATTGGGGGACCTTTGGCTTAAATGTTGAAACATGTTGAGCAATTTGATTACGAAGTAAAAAGGAATTAACGTACAATACATATGCCTCATCTGCATGTAGACGGAATCCAAAGCAGTTTAAGATAGTAGGTATTTCGTTTACAAATGACCTAAATGTATCTGTAAAGAATAACTGTGAGGGAAATTTCAGTGAAATAAAAGTACTTTATATGTTTCGCGAAAGAGACAGGTGACATCTCTTGGATGTTTGGCAAAATTAAAATCTCTAATGTATCATGTATCTGTCTCTATCTGTCCATATATCTCTATCTCTGTCTGTCTGTCCGTCTTTTCGTCTGTCTGTCTTTTCGTCTGTCTGCCTGTATCTCTCTCTCTAGCTCTTTCTCTCTCTCTCTCCATCTGTCCATCTATATATGTCCTATATCTCTATCTCTATCTATGTGCATATCTCTCTCTCTACTCTCTCTCTCTCTCTCTCTCCCACACACACACACACACACACAACACACACACACACATATATATATATATATATATATATATAGAGGAGAAGAAGGGCAGCCAGAGAGAGAGGAGAGAGAGAAGAGAGAGAGAGAGAGAGAGAGGAGGAGAGGCAGCCAGGAGAGAGGGAGACAGCGACGACAGAGAGAGAAGAGAGAGAGAGGAGAAGAAAGAGAGAGAGAGAGAGAGAGAGAGAGAGAGAGAGAGAGAGAGAGATGAAGCAAAGTATACTATGATAACTTATGCCAAATGCTCCTTTCGTCAAGTTTTAATACTCTTGTGGTGTAGAATATTGGAAACTGAAGCCGTGTTAAAATAGATTAGAGGTGCAATTAATATGAGCCATTTCAAAAGTTTTCTGACCTTATCTGGAAAATAGATGACCCTGTTGTGTGTATCCTTTGCACAACGCCTTTCGTCGTGTTGACTTCAAGAGAGATATAGTCTCCTGTCTCATCGGTCTCAGTACTAGAAGTTTTTTGGGTGAACAACAACAATAATGGAGTGGAACCACAGAGAAAAGGAAAATGGTTGAAGTGGAGAAGCTATGGCATAAAAGAAGGGTGAGAAGAAGAAGAAGTGTCAGTTTCAATTTCAGTTTCATCAAGGAGGTGTCACTGCATGCGGACTAAGCCATATACGCCACACCACATCCGCTAAGTTTTGATACCACACTAGCTGATGCATAAATGGATTAATAACTAAGATGAGAATTTACGAAGAGGGTCTCATGGCTGTGACTTAGCAGATGTCTGACCTACGCAATAGCCCAACGCTCTGGTCAGACCTTGAGTAAATTGGTTGTGCCATTTTCTATCATTGTATGTGTGTGTAGTCGATGTCCACAAGTATATGCATGGATGTGTGGGCACGGGCCCATGTGTGTGTGTGCGAGCGCACGTGTGTGTGTGTATAATGTACTTGTATGCGTATGCATGACTCTGTGTGTGTGTGTGTGTGTGGATGAGTGAGAGAGTGAGAGAGAGATACTAGATAGATAGTAGTAGATGAGAGAGAGAGAGAGAGAGAGAGAGAGAGAGAGGAGAGAGAGAGAGAGAGAGATTTGTGGGCTTGTGTGAGCATACGCACGTTTCTGCATATGTAAGTGTACATATGTGTGTGTGTGTGTGTGTGTGTGTGTGTGTGTGTGTGTGTGTGTGTGTGTGTGTGTGTGTGTGTGTGTGTGGACATATCTTTGTGTGTGGGCATATACGTACGTACGTATGTTATGCGCGTGCGCGTTCATGTGTGTGCGTGTGTGCGCACGCGTGTGGATGTATACACACACACACACACACACACACACACACAACACACACACACACACACACACACACACATGTGGATATATATATATATATATATATATATATTGTGGTTTGGTGTGGGTTGTGGTTGTGTGTGGTTTGTGTGTGTGCGTGTGAGTTTCCTCCCCGTTGGAGATTGTCTCAACCTTGGAGACTATAAGCTTGATGAAAGCTCATTTTGAGAAGCATCTATTATTATCCTTTCACCCACTCAAGCACATACTGTTAGTTAGGCAGAATTATCTACAACTGCAGATATGAATGCTTATCTCCGTCTATTTCCTCAATCTAAGACATAAGAGCAAGCTTTGTTTATAATGGAATTTTTCTTGCAGTCATTGCAACACCAAGCTGCTCTGTAAGTTGCTGGAATGGTGCTTGGTTACTTATCTTGGAATTTATTAGTTTGTTGTAATTTAGTCCCTTGCAGATTCATTCCAAAAACTGGCCCTCAGCACTTATGTCTTAAGAGGCTATCTTTTTATATTTTCTACTATTCACAAGAAAATGTAGCTTGTTTTGCTCTTTCATGATTTTCTTTTGCTTCTTAGGTGGCACCTTTGGTTGGTTTTTTGAAACCTCAACAAACATACTACGGTATTGCACACCAACCTTTTTCTGGGATAGCATTCTTCTTAAAACCGAAATGGCAGAGGAGTCAATTTACCACTTTCCTGCTGAAGGTTCATTTTGAGAAGCATTTATTATTCCCCATTCACCCACTCAAGCACATACTGTTAGGCAGAATTATCTACCACTGCAGATATGAATGCTTATCGCCCCCTATGTCTTCAATCTAAGACTATAAGAGCAAGCTTTGTTTATGATTGAATATTTCTTGCAGTCATTGCAACACCAAGCTGCTCTGTAAGTTGCTGGAATGGTGCTCGGTTACTTATCATTGGAATGTATTAGTTTATTGTAATTTAGTCCCTTGCAGATTCATTCCAAAAACTGGCCCTCAGCACTGTGTCTTAAGAGGCTATCTTTTTTTATATTTTCTACTATTCACAAGAAAATGTAGCTTGTTTTGCTCTTTCATGATTTTCTTTTGCTTCTTAGGTGGCACCTTTGGTTGGTTTTTTGAAACCTCAACAAACATACTACGGTATTGCACACCAACCTTTTTCTGGGATAGCATTCTTCTTAAAACCGAAAAGGCAGAGGAGTCAAGTTACCACTTTCCACGGTCACTGAGGAGAAACAATCAGGTTTCGAAATACCGGTATCTGACCAGGAGTTATATGTTAGTGAGTTTCCTCCCCATTGGAGATTGTCTCCCCTTGGAGACATAAGCTTGCTGAAGGCTTATTTTGAGAAGCATTTATTTTTCCCCATTCACCCACTCAAGCACATACTGTTAGTTAGGCAGAATTATCCACCACTACAGATATGAATGCTTATCTCCCCCTATTTCTTCAATCTAAGACATAAGAGCAAGCTTTGTTTATAATGGAATATTTCTTGCAGTCATTGCAACACCAAGCTGCTCTGTAAGTTGCTGGAATGGTGCTCCGTTACTTTTCCTTGGAGTTTATTAGTTTATTGTATATATATATATATATTATATATATTATATATATTATTAGTGTGTGTGTGGTGTGTGTGTGTGTGAAACTGCGCCTTTGATACTCACACACGGAGGCTTGCATACTCACGTTCGTGGATTCTCTAATTAATACGCCGGTATCACCCTACTGATAAACACACTCCAGCGCGCACACGTCTACAATATACGCTGGGGTCCCTGAGAGATTTAAAGTCTTATCACAGTTGACATGTGTTTGACATTTGTGTCTGTTATTGGAAAGGCCCAGTATGAGTTTGCCCCAATCTCT
Organism: Conus canariensis; assembly: GCA_033310375.1. Taxonomy (NCBI): domain Eukaryota; kingdom Metazoa; phylum Mollusca; class Gastropoda; order Neogastropoda; family Conidae; genus Conus; species Conus canariensis. The sequence goes on along the minus strand of JAMYXO010000589.1, from coordinate 29,449 downwards.
AGGAGTCTTCGCAGGGTTGGCCTGAAGATTATTTCCAATGTTTGGTTAGTGATGTTTCTTGTTCTTCCGTTTAGTCTGGATTTACGGCAACTTCCTCTCTTGATGTTCAGATTTAGAAAATGGTCTATAGTATAGTAGCTTCGCTTGTTTGCTTAAGTGATTTTTCAGAATTCTTATCACATCAGTTCTACCAAGCTGTAATCCAGTTCTTACCGTTGTCTTGCCAGTCAGTGTGTCTGCTCTCTCTTTCCTTTAACTCCTGCATGTCCAGGGCAGCACATCCATATGAGTGTCTCCAGTGGAAGGTGGCGCATTAGAGCATGCAAACCAAGGCTTCCCATTCCACTCTCCACTTTTTGAAGAAGGTTCATGGAGTCAGTCAGCATCATGGCTTGTTGAGTTTCAACTGGCCTGTAGATGAAAGCCAGTGGAGTGTTTGTGTTACCGCATCTACCTCCATTGTTAGACTTGTTGTTTTTAAACTGTACGCACCATTGTCTTCCTGGATAGTTCGGCCATTTTGCTTCCTGTGTATCCCCAGCCTAACTCCTTTGGAGACAGATCCGTCAGTGTATATCTCATCTTTTGTGCCAAGGTCTTTTACCTGCATCTGCATTTCTGCGTTGGTTTTGCCCTCTGGCCATTCTCGACAGTGTCTTCCAAGTTCTGGAGAAATGGCAATTTGGTAGACGTGTTTGAAGTGTCCGGGATACTGTTCCCATTCATTCGTTTCTTTGAGTTCTGCTAACTGGCACACAGGGTGTAGATCGTCTTCCCCATCTATGATTTTCCACGTCCTAGGCGAGTGCCTTTTGTTTCCTTGACCGCCACATGCCACGGGTTTTAGGGATTTTCAAGTGCTCCAGGATATGCCTTCACCTGTTCTAGCTTATGTCTTGCCTGCATTAAAGGAAGGTGAAGCAGGTGTCGCATAGTTTCAACTAGTGTATTCTTCGTGATTCCCAGGATCGATCTCATTGCTTCATTTTGAATTCTTTCTAATTTAAGAAGATCGCTGTTGGACAATGTTGTAAGTCCTAATCCATCATCAATCACAGTGGTACAAGTCTGTGATACAGTTGGCAGAGATGGTGCTGTTCAATGCCTTTAGCTGCCATTGCTTTCATGGCAGATAGACCTATTTGCATTCAAGAACAATTTAAGAAGAAGAAGAAGAAAGAAGAAGAAGAAGAAGAAGAAAGAAGAGAAGAAAAAGAAAAAAGAAAAAGAAGATGAAACGCGTTGTATTTGTTTTGTATTTTGTATGTTCCGTAGCAGAAGAACAAGTATGTTCCATTCGTTTTACAGTCTAACAATTCTACTTTTGTTGTAATCCACGCCAGTGTCTCGGCATGTTGGTAGATAGATAGATAGATATACAAATAGATAATAGATAAATAGATAGATAGATAGATAGACAGATAGACAGATAGATAGATAGATAGATAGATAGATAGATAGATAGATAGATAGATAGATTAAAACAAACTTTGTTAAATGGATGAAACAAACAACAATACGATAACGTAAGCTGAATCTGGCTACCTTTATGTTTTAATACTCTTGGGGGGTTTGGATAATGGAACATTTACGCCGTGTCAAAAGAGATCAGTGGTACGATCAATACGAACCGTTTCAAAAGATCTCCGACCTGATCTGGAAAATAGGTGACCCTGTTGTGTGTATCTTTGGAATATTTGGAAATGTTATGATCATTCTGATTATGCTTCGCCTTCCCACATCCACCTCTAGTGTTTTCTTTGAAGTACTGGCCTGCTCTGATCTGCTGCATTTGATGAGAGGTCCTCTGGTCAGCTTGCTCAGCAGAGAATTCAGTGTGCCACAGTTTTTCAATCTTGGTTCATGGCAGTGTAAACTGTACAGATTGATGTATTACACGACTAAGACTTTATCCCCATGGATGCTGGTGGCACTCACCATGCTGAGAGCGGCCTCTGTGGTATGGCCACTTCGTGTCAATGCAGTGTGGACGAAGGGAAAGTCGAGAGCTACTGCTGGTATAATGACCGTTTTTATCATTTTGATTAATGGTCACTTCCTCTATGGATTTGATATAGGATCTTGTTCTTGGGTGTGTTGCGCTGATTCTGAATCCAAAATCTACGGACTTTTTTATTTCAAAATTTGGCCTTGGATAGACTTGGCTCTGAACTGTTTTGTGCCCTTCGTGTTGTTGGCGGTCAGCAATAGTCTTCTTCTCTGGACTCTTGTCAGATCTGTCAGAACTGGCACACGTCTTCCTGTACAACAAGCCACCAGGGGCTCCAGACAGCAAAAAGCCAGTTCATTGACTATCACCCTGATTGCTACAAGCATGTGTTTTATTCTCCTGACAACGCCAATACAAATGCATACGTTTACATCTGAGTATATTGACTGGAATGACCCGATTCAGAGCGGACAAAATGACGTTTTGTTTTCAGCCGGTCACATCCTGTGGTACTGCAACAGTGCCGTTAACTTTTACCTGTATTGTTTAACTGGAAGCAAGTTCAGAACAGTTGTAAAACATGTTTTAGATTTCCAAGTTATTCTTTACGACTGAATGTCATGTTGTCAGTACAGCACTGTCCTATCAATGGAGTAATGTCGTCAAGCGTTAGTATTGCAATAGAAAGAGTAAGGTACTGGGTGACAGCTCCCACAAGCAGTGATCTTCAGAGTGGCCATTGCTATTTGGTGATGTCTGCAGCGAAACAGAAACTGCGCAGTCTTCTGAAATACTTTTGTCTGTAGCTGTAGAGAAGGACATACACAATACATACATACATACATAATACATACATGCACACACACATATGCATATAATTATGTATGTATGTGTGTACGCATCTTTCTCTATATCTATCTATCTATCTCTCTCTCTATCTATCTGTATCTCTATCTTTCTTCTCTCTCTCTCTCTCCACACACACACACACACACACACACACACACACACACACACCACACACACACACAAGTAGTAGGGTAAGGGACTTTTCATCCCCTAAAAGGGGATCTCGGAGGGGATCTCCACCGGAAGTGGTGTTGCGCATGCCGGAAGTAGGCGGCAGGTGGCGCGGCAGGTGTGGCGGCAGGTGGTGCGCATGGCGGAAGTAGGTGGAAGGGTCAAGGTCACGGTGTGTGGTGAGTCACGATCGGATCGATAATGTTGACGTCATGTGCTAAAAAACTTTTTTTTTTTCTTTGTTGTTTGGTGGGGTGGTTGTCCGCTGACGGAGTGGGTTAAAAATAGATGGGGGTGTTTCGTGTTGCTGCGCGCGTGCGGATCGATGTTTGTCGACGCCGTGGGTTTTTGTTGTTGTTGTTGTTTTGTTTTGTTTTGTTTTTTTAAATAGATGGGGATGTTTTCTCGTTGCCGCGTGGTTGTCCGCTGACGTAGGCCTGCTAAAAAAAGAGATGGCGGTGATGACAGTGATGACGACACATTTTTTTTTTCTTTCCCTCCGAACACCCGTTTGTGCTACCACTCACCTTCCTGACGATACTGATGAGCGTTGAAGATTACTGATTGATGAGCATTGTTCCATCAAGTTCCCTGTTGACTGTACCTCGTCCTCGGTGTTGATAGGCAGCCAAGTGACATATCAAACAGGAGGCCATTTATAGAATGAACGACGCTCTCTAATCGATACACCATTTGGGGTTTGCCCTTTATTTCTCATAGTGGATTAAGTAAACGAAACAAACAAACAAACAAAAAAAAAACAGATCACAGACACAAACATAGACGGACAAACAAACAGACAGACACACAGACATAAAAACACACACATAGAGGGCGGTGGTGGTGGCGATAGCGGTGGTGTTGGTGGCGGCGGCGGCGGCGGCGGCGGTGGTGGTGGTGGTGGTGGTGGTGGTGGTGGTGGCGGTGGCGGCGGCGGCGGCGGTGGTGGTGGTGGTGGTGGTGGTGGTGGTGGTGGTGGCGGCGGTGTTGGTCGTGGTGGTGAAGGTGGTGTGGTGATGGTAGTGGTGGCGCTTCACTCATCGTCATCAACTGGAACAAGAAATAATGTCGGAATAAGTCCATGGATGAAGTGGAAATAAAAGTACGATAGTGGTGCGTACTAGACGAAGAGAGAGAGAGAGAGAGAGAGAGAGAGAGAGAGAGAGAGACAGACAGACAGACAGACAGACAGACAGACAGACAGACAGACAGACAGACAGAAACAGACAGACAGACAAAGTACTTACGAATGAGAGTGTTGCCGAAGAACGGCTGTGATTCGGTTGGGGGTGGCTGTGTTTCTTGGCTGAAGAAGGGCTGTGATTCGGTTGGGGGTGGCTGTGTTTCTTGGCTGAAGAACGGCTGTGATTCGGTTGGGGGTGGCTGTGTTTCTTGGCTGAAGAAGGGCTGTGATTCGGTTGGGGGTGGCTGTGTTTCTTGGCTCAAGAAGGGCTGTGATTCGGTTGGGGGTGGCTGTGTTTCTTGGCTGAAGAAGGGCTGCGTCAAGAACACAGAGTCGTCGTCGTCTTTTTCCTCAGCCACTTTCCTCTTTTTCTGCTGTTGTAGGTGTTGTTGGTGTTGCTGCTGCTGCTGCCGCTGCCCCCGCTGTTGCTCCTGCTGTTGTTGTCGCCGCTGTTGCTGCTGCTGCCGTCGTTGTTGCTCCTGCTGCAGCCGCCGCTGATGCGGCTGCTGCTGCTGCTGTCGTTGTTGCTGTTGTTGCTGCTGGTGCTGCTGCTGCTATTGTTGTTGTTGTTGTTGTTGTCGCCGCTGCTGTTCTTGTTCTTTTTCTAATGTCCGGACTACCGTCCGGGCCCTGGTGGCACATCCTATGAGGGTCTCCAACTGTTTGGGTTGGAGCGTAACCCCCTTTTTTGTGGGTTTAAGTATTAACCCGCATCGTTCGAACTCGCGTACATGGATGTAGATACCACCATTAAAGTTGTTGACCGTAAGGTACTGGTTCCTGCCTAGCGGAAAGAAGGCCTCTCCATCACGGTAGAACATTTTGGCGGTGGCATCATTGCTGCTGGTGCTGGTGCTGGTGCTGCTGCCGCAGTTGCTGCTGGTGCTGGCCATTTTTTTTTTTTTGCCTCTCCGTGTCTGATCTCAGAGTTGGGAGCGAAGAATGATGTTGCCTGCATTATCCCGCAGACTATATAGTGCTTGAGCAGCAGCTGGGTGTACCACGTGAGGTATTTGAAACACGCGCCAGTGTTCAGCTGGGTGTACCACGTGAGGTATTTGAAACACGCGCCAAGGTCGAAGGTAGGCGTGTCAGAAACAAAGAACAAAGAGCTTAGGGGGGCTGCGGGTCATTAATCAATACTACAGAACAAAAGACGCGTGGGTTGGGTATTTGAAACACGCGCCAATGTCGAAGGCAGGCGTATCAGAAACAAAGAACAAAGAGCTTACGGAGCTGCGGGTCATTATTCAATACTACAGAACAAAAAGACGCGTGGGGTGGGTGTGGCGGTGGTTATTATGAGACCGAGGTGCGGTTGGAACAATGGGACAAAGGAGACAGTACCTCAGAGAAGGGAAGTAACGCAGAAGCGGATTGAGGAGGCAGATCACTTCCTGACAAAAAGACAGAGGTTCTTCGTCTTGCATCAGACGCACAGAGACTGTCGCTGAACTTACTTCCTATCCAGCTCCCGTTGCCTTTCGTCAACGAATTACCATGAACGATCACAGCTACGCGAGTGCCAGAAACATGTCTGCACAGAAAGAAGAAGATACCCAGACTTCAGCTTCCTCTTTTACCAGCCCTGAGTGTCCTGCTGTGTTTACCAATAGAACCAACCGCAACCGCCACGTCCGGGCTCAACACGAACGACTGATCAGTCATGTGTGCCCCGTGTGTCATGTTGGTTTTGGTCGCAAAGACCACTGGACCAAACACATGCGGACCCATGACAGTGGTAAACCAACACCGAGGAGGACGTCAGGGGTACACGCTGCGGGAAGGAAGCGCAAAAGTGACAGTGAGTCTGTTTCTCATCCTTTTTTCCGACCCCAGAAAAGATTGAACACACAGCGTAAAGAAAAACAGCTGTTAGATCATTTATCTCCGGATGTGAAAGAGATGTATAACAAATATTGGAACGCTATCAAAACCCATAAGCGCCCTGGTAAAGTTCAGTCTGTCTACACTTTGTTTTGGGACCCTTCTTCTCATTCTCCCAAATGGGATGATCAGCTCTTGGATGTTTTCCATGAACAAAACAAACGTTTTAAAATTAATTTTTCTCATTCTTTTCTTCTCAGACATAAAGAGCAGGGAGATCTGTCTTTCTTTCACACCTCGTGTAATAACCACAGGGCTTTAGACAAGCCTCGGCTCATCAGTTCAAAACAAGATTTTCTGTTCTTTCTTTCTGACTTGCGTGATCATGACATGTTGGGACATGTTCAGAGAGAACGACCCAACTCTCGTTACTCTGTTCAGGCAAACATGTCTACATCTTTCTATGTGTACCCTCTACCTGACTTTCCCATTGGTTGTGGCTGTGACTCACTGCCTGACTACATTGCCAACAATCGTTTTCTGAACACGCTGCAAAAAGATGAACACAATGGTTTTGTTTACAACAACGGACTTTGTTTCTTTCATTGTCTCGCTCTCCACCAAGGCGCTTCTGTACATTCCCTACAAAAACAAACCAAGGCTCTCTATCAGCAGTGGGTAGGGTGTGAGTCACCCACCACACATTTTCCAGGCATTACTCTGTTAGAGTTGGAATCGGTTGAAGCTATGTTTCAGATCAATGTGGATGTGTTTGAATTTGATGAAAAGCAAACACCCCCGTGTCTCGTTCCTTCTCGTCGCAGTGATTACAAACATGCAGACACGCTTAAAGTGTTGGTGTACAAAAATCATTTTATGCACATTATTGACATTGACAAGTTAGGACATGTGCTAGCTTGGTCCAAATGTGGCAAACTCTGGCATACGCTTAGGGAGCTAAACAAACACGAGAACGCGTGTCAAGGCAGTCAGACTCAACACACATACAAAGGAGGAGTGTACACGCCACCGGAATCGGTGTTGCAGCAACTCTGTCGTTATGGTATTTCTGTTGATCCTGATTTGTCGTTATGGTATTTCTGTTGATCCTGATTTCGTTTTTCCTTACAGAGCTACTTTTGACTTTGAAGTTTTCTTCGAGACAGACGACTTACCACAAACAAAACAAGCACACTCCAGCACGGCATACACAGCTAGACACGTTCCCCTCTCTGTCGCTGTCGCTTCCAATGTACCTGGGTTTGAAGAACCTCGTTGTTTCGTGAGTGATGGGGACCCCCGCAAACTCGTTGACACCATGGTGAAGTATTTGGAACAGATTTCAGAAACCTCCTTTTCTCTTCTCCGTGAACATTTTGAAGATGCGTTTGATACGTTAGAAGCCCTCATTGATCCAACGCAGGGTGACGAGTCTGTAAACTCTCACCACATTCCTGCACGTTCCTTGAAAGAAAAACTGGAAGAGTACCTCCACGAACTGCCCGTGGTGGGGTTTAATTCTTCCAAGTATGACCTCAATGTCATCAAACCCTATTTGATTCAGAGGTTTATGGATATGACTGCTATGACAGACCATGTAGAGGAAATTAGTCAGCCCAACCCAGACGGGTTTGATTTTGCTGAGGAGCTGGGGGAAGAGGAGGAGGAGGAGGAGAAAGAGGAGGAGGAGGAGGAGGGAGAAGGCGAAGAAGAGCCGAGGAAGGAAAAAAAAAAAAAGTCAAAAAGCAAAACCCATTCAAGTTTGTGGTGAAACGCAACAATCAATATATGTGTATCGCCAGTCAGAAACTCAAGTTTTTGGATATCTGCAACTTTTTGGCCCCTGGATTTTCATATTCAAAATATCTCAAAGCGTTTGGGGTGGAGGAACCAAAAGGGTACTTTTGTTATGAGTACATGACCAGTTTGGACAAACTGAAAGAAACCTCTCTCCCACCTCACGCTGCCTTTTTTTTTTTTTAGCAAACTCAAAAATGAAAACATCACAGAGGAAGAGTACGCTTTCTGTCAACACATGTGGGAGGAAAACCATATGACCAGTCTGCAAGATTTCCTGGTGTGGTACAACAATAAGGATGTGGCCCCATTCATGCAGGCTCTTCAAGCCCAGATTGACATGTATTCGCGTTTAGGCATCGATCTTCTGAAAGATGGTATCTCTGTTCCAGGCATCACTTAAATACTTGTTTCAGACCCTATCTCCTGGTGTGTACTTTTCTCTCTTCAATGAAAAACAAGAAGACCTACATACGCTGTTGCGTGACAATATTGTTGGTGGCCCCTCCATTATCTTTCACAGATATCACGAAAAAGACAGAACATTCATTCGTGACAATTCGGACAAACCTGTTCAGTCGGTTCGAGGCTATGACGCCAATGCGCTTTACCTGTGGGCTATCATGCAACCCATGCCCACACAACACCCAACTGTTAGAAGATGTGAGACGGGCTTTAAAGCAGAAAGAACGGACGTGTATGGTCAGCAAGCGAGAGAATGGTTAGAGTGGATGGCGCACACAAACAACATACACATACAGCACAAGTTTAACGGGAAAGAACATAGTTTAGGGCGCAGACACATCCGCGTCGACGGTTGGGACTCGAAGCATGACACTGTGTACCAGTTTCATGGCTGTTTGTTTCACGGACATGACTGTCATCTGACTCGTGGCAAACACATTAACGCTGTGAACGGAAAACCGCTCACAGATCTCAGAGAAAACACACAAGACATTACCAGCTATCTTCGTGAGGATGTGAAAGTGACTGTGGTAGAAATGTGGGAATGTCAGTGGCAGGAAGAGAAACAGCACAACCCACACATCAGACACTTCCTAAAAACACGTTTCCCGTCTCTCAAACCGTTTCAGGGTATGTCTTCTATCACAGAACAAGGTATTTTGAAAGCTGTCAAAAATGACACTCTGTTTGGTCTTATTGAATGTGACATTTGTGTGCCAGACAGTCTGAAAGAACACTTTTCTGAACTTCAACCTATCTTTAAAAATGTGACTGTTGGGAAAGACGACATTGGTGAATACATGCGTGAATACGCAGAAAAGCACAAAATCCTGAGTCGACCACGTCGCACTTTGTTGGCTAGCTACTATGGAAAAAAAATCCTTCTGGCCACTCCTTTACTCAAATGGTACTTGGAACATGGGTTGAAAGTAAGCAACATCACACTGATCATTGAGTACACACCCAACTCGTGTTTCAGACAGTTTGGCGAACGCGTGTCTGACGCACATAGAAAGGGGGACCTTGATTCATCCCAAACAGTCTTGGCTGAAACGTTCAAGTTGCTCGGCAACAGCGCCTACGGCAAAACTCTGACTAGCATCGCCAAACACAGGGACATTCACTACGTCACAGCTGACCAAGTACCTAAACTGGTGAATGAAAGTCGGTTTCAAACACTGACTGAGCTAGGAGGGGGTGTAGTAGAGGTGGAACTGAGCAAGAAAAAAATCAATTGGGCACTCCCTTTGCAGATTGGATACTTTGTCTATCAGTACGCAAAACTGCGAATGTTAGAATTCTATTACGATTTTCTGGACAAATTCGTGGACAGGTCAGACTTTCAACGGCTGGAGATGGATACAGACTCACTCTACATGGCTTTTAGTCGTGAGAGTTTTGAGGAAGTCATACAACCATCTTTGCGCCAACAGTTTTACAAAGAGTATAATCAGTGGTTTCCAGCTGAGGCATGCTCAAAACACACAGCGTTGTTCCAACGGACACGCACTGTGGCTCTAGCGTAGAATCCAGCACACTGCTCTGACTGTCTTGACCGTGTACAATATGACAAACGAACACTGGGTTTGTTCAAAACAGAATACACAGGGGACTCGTTTGTGGGACTGTGCTCAAAAACCTATTTCTGTTCCGGGCAAGAGAAAAACAAATTCAGTTGCAAAGGACTCCGCAAAAATCACAACTCTCACCAAAGATGTTTATCAATGAGTGCTCACTACGCAGGAAAGTGGGGGTGGTACAAACACTGGTTTCAGGACAGACAGAAAAGCTATGTTCACTTATACCCAAAATCGCAAGTCTCTTTCCTTCTTCTACATTAAACGCATCGTCGCTTCAGACGGAATCACTACCTTTCCTACCCCTGTCTAGCATCCTCGGTGTAAAGTCATGTCTGGTAACGTTCCAATGCTGTCTTCTCTGTAAATGGTCTGATAGCTGTTTGGAATCTCATTTTTTCAAGTGATATGACGCTGTGGTGTTCAGTCTAAACATATTTTTGGGAAACATTCCCCCACCTCCTCGTTGGTGATTCCTGGGTGATTCGTAAAACTATGAGGCTGATTAAAGCTAACGTTTGAATACTTTGTTCGTAGTTTTCTTCAGTTTCATAGTTTTAAGGGTCAGCAGACGGGGGAAAAACACGACTAACGCTGTCTGTTTCATTTTGCTTTTTGTTTTGTGTTTTCCAGATGCGGTTCAGTCACAGTACTACCCAAAAGGTTAGCAGAGAGGCGAGCAAATATGTATATGTACCTATGAGAGCGATTTTTTTTTCTATGTGTTTCAGGTGTGCTGAGACAGAGTTAAAATAAATCAACACACACACACACACACACACACACACACACACACACACACACTCCCGCAAGACACGCACGCACTCGCACACACAAAGAGTAGAATGTCCTTGTCCCCTTTCAACAAAAGATGGCTGAGGTTAGTGTCCTGAGTTTCACCTTTGGACGACCCGTTGTCACTCCACACATTAGTCACGCGTGCTGTGCGTTCAAGACCAAATTCAAACCATGATGAAACTGACAGAGAGAGAGAGAGAGAGAGAGAGAGAGAGAGAGCACTTACCATGTCTGGTCGCCCCTGCGTTTTCCTTCCACTAAGTACTGTGCAAACTGATCCGTTGATGATAGGCAGCCAAGTGAAGCATCAGACAGGAGGCCATTTATAGAATGAACGACGCTCTCTGACTGATACAGCATTTGGGCTTTGCCCTTTATTCTTTCTTTTTTTTCTGGATCATACACAGTTTAGGGAGGACAACATCCATATAAATACATTAATTTAAAAAACAAACAAAAGAAAAAAAAACTTTAACAACGACAACAAAAGTATGGTTTAGCAAGAAAATATTGTTTTCACAACACATATGAGCATAACTGTTATACAAAGTCTGTACAGTCAACAACATTGCACACCGTTATTCAAAAGTAGACACCACACTGTATACACATCAGTCTTTCTTCAAGGCCATGATATAGGGATCCTCGCTGGGGCAGTAGTAGTCGCACTGGGAAGTGTAGGGTTCCGTTCTGGGACTGCATGGCTCTGTCACAGCGGTGTAGGACTCCACCACAGGAGTGTGTGATTCCACCATCACACCGTCCATCGTTCCGACGTCAGGGGGAGATGGGCACCAAGGCAGTTGGGTCTTCTTTCGTCCCCTTCCTTTTGTTTTGGGTCCCACAACACCAGCTTGGACTGTGGCTGTCTTCACAATGTCCAGTCCACCCGCGTTGTCAGGGCTCTGCTCAAACACGGTGGAGGTTGGTGGGAAGTCGTCAGGTTGTTCACACTGCCTGAGATATCCAGCAGGAGTCCCCAGAGTCGAAGGGCGAGACGGAGTACAGGGAGGTATGGTTACACCCGCGTGATTGTCGGCACAGGATGGTGCTGCTGCTGCTGCTGCTGCTGCTGTTGCTGCTGATATTGGGGTAGCTGTGTTTGATTTGTCCGCAGGCAGAACTGATGTTTGATATTTGACGTCTGCCACCAGTTTATTTTTCAGTTTGACCAGTCTTTCAAACTCCCGCAATTCCAGCGACAACCCTCGCTGCGCCCTGACCAGACGACCACCCTTGGTGTTGGTTGGTCTCTTGTAATGGTGCACATATATTCTGACAGCCCTTTGCCAGGTTTTGACGGTGGCAAAAATGTTGCGTCCCAGTGGGTAGAGTGTAGGCTCTGGCTCCTTGTTCTTCATGGTACTGGTCGCCTGAAGATGTTGTTGTCAGCGCGAGTGGAGTAGAGAAGGTAATAATGATGAAATGGTCGAGGCCTCTCTTATATAGTTCATGTGTGTATGTGTTTACAAGGACTGGCTTAAACCCGCTCAGACCACCTCAAACTGGATATTCAAACGAGCCAATCAGGAAAACGAGCGGTTATCCAATCAACGGTTCAAGATTCTGGTTGTGTTTGATTTAAAAGTCATGAACGATGAGACTGACGACTTTGTGTTTGATTTAAAAGTCATGAACGATGAGACTGACGACTTTGGGTTGAAACTCTAGGGATTTTGTTTCTTCCCAGACTTCAGCCCTCAAACTCAACCAGTTTAAACCTCCTGACACTTTCAGACTTCAGCCCTCAAACTCAACCAGTTTAAACCTTCTGACACTTTACACCATGACACAACATGAGACCATGTGGAAGAAAGACGGTCTCTGTCGAGTCTCGACCACAAGTGGTCTCCAAGAGTATGAAAAAAGCATGTGACACATTCTCCTTCCGCAGTCTGTACATTTTGCTCAAACTCGGCGCGATACAGTGGTAACAACTCTGTGACAAACAGATTGATAAGAGTCAAGCGCATCTGAGCTTTCATTTTTTCAATCCCAACTTTAACTTCCTCCAGAATCTTCTCCATTGCGAGTCGCAGTGAAACGTGTGTTTTTTTTTTTTTTTTTTTTTTTTTTTTTTTTGTGGCATCAGTTATCGGATCAATGGAGCACCTAAGGCGGTAATTTTTTTTTTCCTTTTTTTTTCTCTCTTTTTTCCTAGGGCCAAAATCCACCTCTTCATTTTTTGGTGCTTCACACTGTCCTCTTCATTTGCCAAAAAAAACAAAAAGTGAAAAAAAAAGAACAATTTCCACTACTAGGTGATTTTCTTTTCTTTTCTTTTTTTTTTTCCTTTTCTCCAACCAGTCTCTTCCACACCATGCATAGTCTGTATGTTCTCTCATAAATGGACATATTTTTGCTGATTTTAGTGTTTTGGCATTTGATACAAAGTGTCTGGGTTTGTTGATGTTCTGATGTGTGGTGTGCTGGCACATTCACTCTGATAATGTGTTGCTTGTACAAATAAATCAACATAGATGAAAAAAAAAAAAAAAAAAAAAAAAAAAAAATTATTTTCAATTTTTCATTTTGTGTTATACACACACACTCTCATCCCCCCCCCATCCCTCCCTTCCCTCTCAAATATGTCAACAATGATAGTTACATATTAAGGCACGGTACCAAAGTATAATTATTTTATGTGTAAACTATCACTTCCGTATGTGCACACCTGAAAGGATATCCTTGTCCCAATTGCCCGTCTCCTTTTCCATCCCTCTACCCATGTACGTGAGCGCTCCTCACCTCACACTACCGTCAACACCACCACCGCCCACCCTCTCACCCATACACACATCCACCCCTGCCCATCCTCACTCACTCACCCATCTCTTCCCCCCCCCCCCAAAAAAAAAAAAAGAAAAAAAAAAGCCCACTCCATACACACCCCCACCCACACACATACACACTTAAGGCGAGAGACACGGAGAAGGAGATGGGGGAAGAGAGAGAGAGAGAGAGAGAGAGAGAGAGAGAGAGAGAGAAAGAGAGAGAGAGAGAGAAATACAGGCAGGTAAACAGTCAGACAGGCCGTAAGGCAGATCGACAAACATACGGACAAAGACGGCGTTTTTTGAATGAATTTAGAGGTTTGTTACATGTCGTCTCACCAATTAGCTGTTCCCCCGATGAAGCCCACCTTATAGCGAAAAGAAAAGGTCTACAAGGAAGACATGAGGAAAGCCAAGAGGCGAGACAACAGTCACACGATCTCTCCCTCCCCCCCCCCCCCCCTACACACACACATCCATACACCCACACAGCTCTCCGGTCTCTCCCCCCCTCCCCCCCCCCCCATCTCTCACCGCACCCCCTCCCCCACCCCCTCTCTCCCTCTAACACCTAACGCACGGATAATACAACTTTCCACCTCCCCTCTCTCTCCCCTCCTTCAAAAAAAAAAAAAAAAAAAAAAAAAAAAAGTGTGTACATAGACAACTCACAGTTCTTTTGATATTTACACTCTCCCGCTTACTTGGGGAAGTTTTCCTTTTAAACCCCTTCGGACATTATATTCTTTCTCAAAAATGAGCTGCAGAGGGATACCCGAGTTCGTCTTTTTGCAAATACTGATACACATTTTACTTAGTAATATGATGAAATTGATACACTTATAATTTACCTTCGAAGCAATGGATTTATCAATACCAAATAATATATCTGTGTTGGATAGTTTAATATGTGCATTTGTTTCTAAATAAATTTTTTGCTCAATAAATCTCCAAAAGTTATAAACGATTGGACACTCGCAGAAGAAGTGTTCAATAAAATCAGTTGTGTCGGGACAGTAAGAGCATTTGTTTGATTCTTTTACTTTCATTTTACTAAGCATGATATTAGTAGGATATATATTGTGTAATATTTTCCAGTGGAGTACTCTAAGTCTTACCTCTTTTGTAACGTCTGTAGCTCGACACCATGTGGATTTGTCTAAGTCAATTCCGAATTTTCTTTTCCAGAAGGCACTCGCAGCAGGTGTTTGACTTTCGTTATGTGGTATAATTAGTTTCCTTATTTCTTTAGGTTTTGTATTTAACAGACTGGCAAAACATGGGAGCGTCCCAGATCCTCTTTCTCCTGACTGGATCCACTGGATCCATTGCGCAGGTATGGAGTTAATCAAAGCATTGTACTGAAACAATGCAAAGGCTCTGTTCTGCCCAACCATTTCCTGTATTTCTTCTAAAGTCAGTACTCTATTTTCTCTTTCATGAGTTATATCCTTAATTTGCACAATACCATTATTTGCCCAGTTTTTGAAATATAATACCTGATTTTTATACCTAATTAGATTATTGTGGAAAAGGTATTGACTGTGGAAATTACTTTTGTCGATATCATCAAGTCTTATCAATATTTTGTGGTTTAGATAGACTGCTACTACTTCTTTCCAGAATTCATTACTGATTAAACTACAATCCTTCAAGTCTTTGGCTCTGCAATTTATACAAAAAGCATCATTCTTTGCAAGGTGTTGTAAATGCCATCTGGGTATTAATGACCAGTTTTGTTGTTCGGTGGCTTTAAAGAGTTTCCCCGCCCATTGTAAGTACAAGCAGTTTTGAAAATTACTCATATTAATCATATTAAGTCCTCCTTCCTCCAAACTTGCTTCCATTGTTTTCCTTTTAACTTTTTCGAATGCTTTTCTATTGTTAAATCTTTTCTTCCATAGGAATTTGTAAAGAGTTGAGTTGATTTTATTTAGCACACAATCCGGAAGTCCTATGGATTGCATAACATAAAGGAACTGACTAAGTAAAAATGTTTTTATTACAACAATCTTACCTTGAATACTAATATCCCGTTTATTCCATTCTCTGATCAGTTTATTCATTTGAAACATCCTATTACTCCAATTATCTTCAATGTTCCTAGCCATCCTGTCACGTTGGAAATAAATGCCTAATATCTTTATTTTCTCTACTGTGTTGAAAGGAAGCTCTGGTTCTCTTATTTGCCTTCCCATAGGTAAGGCTTTCGTTTTCTGTATGTTTAATTTTAAACCAGAGAAACTTTGAAATGTTCTAAAGATTTCTAAAGATTTATCCATGTCTCCTTTATCTCTGAGAAATAGGGTTGTATCATCCGCCATTTGTTTGATTTTTAAGGGAATATTATTATCTGGAACAGTGGTTGGAACGTCAATGCCAGATATGGAGCTACTTCTGACTTTAATTGCTAACAATTCCACTGCCAGAACAAAGGCTAGCGGAGAAAAGGGACATCCTTGTCTAATTCCACAAGAAAGTTTGAAAGGTTCAGATAGCCATCCTCCATGATTTATTGAACTGACGATGTCCTTTGTCAGTATGGCAACCCATTTTCTAAATTCAGTTCCGAAGCCAAAAACTTCAAAGGCATGCAACAGAAAGTCTTTGGACACCGAGTCAAAGGCTTTTGAAAAATCAACTGCCAGCAAGTAACCCGTTTTATTTGTTTGGTTAAGATAATTGATTGCATCATCTATTGATCGGATAATTGTTGCAATGTTTCTGCCTTTGATATAGCCTACTTGATCGTTATTAATTAATTTGTGGATAACTTTTCCAAGTCTTTCTGCCAATACTTTGGCCAGAATCTTATAATCAGTGTTTGTCAGAGTTATTGGTCTCCAATTAGTTAATTTGTCTCGTTCAAGTTCTTTCCCTTTATGTAGCAATGTTATTATACCTTGTTTTTGAGTATATGCTAATTCTCCTTTACCAAAGGATTCTACAAACGAGTTTGTTAAGACTACTTTTATTTTATTCCAAAAAAATTTGAAAAACTCAATAGTTATTCCATCGCTCCCTGGCGCTGATCCATTTTTCATCTTTTTTAAAGCGTTTGTTGTTTCCTCAGTAGTGACCATGCCTTCACAACTAGCAACATCATTTTCTTCTAAACGAGAAATGTTTTCATTTTCTAAGAACGCATCAACTGATTCACGAACATTGTTTACTTCTACAGGCCGAGTATACAAGTTTTTATAGAATGTTACCTGTTCTTCTAGAATCTGTTGTTGATCTGTAATTACTTCCCCCGTATCTTTACACAACCTTGTGATGATTTTCTTCTTTCCCCTTGCTTTTTCTAAATTGCAGAAATATTTAGTGTTGCGTTCACCCTCTTCAATCCACTTAATTCGTGACCTTACCTGTGCACCTTTTGCTTTTTGTGCTTGTAGTAACTCTAACTTTTGTTTTAATATCAGACATTGTTCTTGGTTATCTTTACTAGTCAGATTATGAATCATTCGTTTTTCAGCTTCCAAAATATCAAATTCTAATTTCTTTTCAAGATTTTTTCTTTTATTGGCTAGTATTTTACCATATTCACTACAAAAATCTCTAATTTTGATTTTACATAATTCCCATGTATACATATATGACGCTTTATCTGAAATTCTTTTAAGTTCCCTGTCTAATAAGTCATTCATTTTCTGCACAAATACTGGGTCCTTTAAGTAGCTATTATTAAATTTCCAATAGCTAGGCCCACGAATAAAATCATTGCTGCTAAGTTCTAATATTATCGCTTTATGATCCGAATGAGGAAAACTGGTGTGTTCACACGAAACACTGAACTGAAGCATCCCATCGGATAGAAAGCAGTAGTCTAAGCGCCGGGCGACAAAAGGGTTTACTCGAGACCATGTAAAGTCTTTTTCGCTTTTGTGAGATGCTCTCCACATGTCTGTGAGTTGTAGAGTAGCAATAGTATGATTAAATAGTCTAACTTCTGAATCAGCATGGGTATGACCTGATATAATGTCCAGCTCATTGTCAAGAACACAGTTAAAATCACCAACTAGAAGAAGATTGCTTTCACTGAATTCATTTAAGGTTTCTTGTAAATTTTTCATGAACAACATCTTTTCTTTCGAGTTATTAGGGGCATAGATATTTCCTATTTTGAAACTATATTCACTATGGTTAATTGATACTACTAGAATCCTGTTACACACAGTTTCTAATTTGGCTTCTCCATCGAAATGTTTAGCTATCAAAATAACTTCTCCTTGACTTCTATTTGTTCCTTCGTTGTAAAAGATTTGTCCCCCCCATTGTTTTTCCCATATCATTAAATCAGTAGTTGTTATATGTGCCTCTTGGAGACATACTATATCAAATTTCTGATCTTTTAGATAGTGAAATACTGAATTTCTTTTAAATTTATTTTTCAAACCTTTGGTTTGAAAAAGAAACGTGTGTTGTATGTGACACACTCACTACGTTACAACGCTTTTAAAAGACTTTTTCTGTGAACAGAATGAATAAATGATCTCACTTTTTGATCATTGGTCCTCAGTTTATGGGGGTGGAACACCGACAACACTTGGGGAAGACTGTGACTGCGACTTTTTCTTAAAATGAAATACAGCACATAGTACCCACAGGCTGAGCTGGTCAAGTCTTGAATAAGTCTTTGGTTAAAACGACAACTGAAACTGTGTTTCAACATAAACTTTTCAATGTCTGGATACAACGAAGGAGGTAGACCAAAACTATCAAAATATTCTGCTTTACCACGACCATCAAACCAAACACTGACCCAATGTTCTCCCGGCCCATAGCTGTGGTCGGTGTTAATCACCAATGCGATAGGTCGTTGGGTGGTGAAATAGAGAGGGAGCTTGTTCCTTGGATATATTCCCCCAAAGATACGCCGAGCGTGAATGTCTTTAGTCAACACAGTGGCAATGTCCACATTGTTCATGTTGAAAAGTCTGTCAGCACTTGGCGGGCGCGATCGATTTCGATCATACTGTCCAACTCTGCATACACAATCACATGGACAGGCTCACCCAGAGCTTGAGAGAACTTCATTTCCAGACGAAGTGCGCCACTCCTGACCAGTTCAAACTGCTGGTCTCCATCCAGCAAACTCGGAGTCAGATCAAAAGCATACAGGGTATATCCTCGGTCATAATCTTGATACTTGATGGTGTTTCCAGCATCTCTGTTCACCACCCCCGTGCCCTGCATCAGACTGTGGTAGGCCCTCACAAACCGCGGATGTTCAAAATCTGGAGTCAGGGCCTTGGCAGGAATCTGGCGCCCGTCCATATACAGACACAGGAAATTTAAGTTGGCGTGTTGAAAGTGGAATGGATTTCTGTTGTACCGCCCATTGAATGCTGCGCTGTTTACAAGAGCGACTACGATCTTGTTTGGGGTCTGACTGAGAAAGAGGTTGTCTTGGACAGCGCTTAAGTTGCCTTGGGGGATAGCGAAGGTCTTCTGAACGATTCTCTTTAGAGGGTACTTGCACGTACCCCTTTCCAGCGCCTTTTCGTGAGCCAAGGAAACAGCTGGATTCAGTTTCACTTTGCGAACGAACAGGGAAGCGTGAGTGATGACACTTTTATAGGGCGCCCCTGCACCACCATCATGTGCCATGAGGTTGAAGGCGTTTTTGGAGGGGATGAGTCTGAGTTTGACGTCCACTCCGTTGATGAGGTAGCGTTCCTGGAGCATAATATCTGTGTGAAGGCGCCCCAACATATCCACTTCTCCGCTCTCAGCAGTCAGCTCACGTCGAATCTTCAGGCCAACTTTGTCATCTCCTTGGGTGTCCTCAAGACGGCCGGGTGTGTCAGAGAAATACAGACCACTTGTCAAATGGCTGTCTTTAGCATCCTTGCCGTAGTTCAATGTTGTCTCGATGTACGCTCGGTAGGGGTAAGTGTTTGTGCTGGATGAAATCAGGGTGTCGTTCAGGGAGACATCCACCTGAGAAAACAGGCTATGGAGCCAGTTGTTGACAGGGGCAACGTCAGTACCGGCGTCAAGGGGGTGTGTCATCGGCTTTTGTCACTTTAGCACGGATGTGGAGATTGGTATTGCTCAGATCCACGTAGTCTGAGGTGGCACCGCTGATGTGGAATTCAATGGGTGCACCATCGGCCACGGTTGATAGTGGATGATGTTCTACAAAAGCACCTTCTTCTACCGCTGATTGAGTTACCCATACAGAAAACAAGTCAAGTCCAGTATTTACACTTTCACGCGAATGATGGTGCAGCAACGACATGGTGTCTACCCAAAAATGTCTCGAGGAACCCTGGTGGTCTTCTTTTTCTTCCCCTTGTTGCGTCTGGAGTGATGCACGCTGGTTGAAGACGCTAATTTTATACGCCTCCTAGCGGGTTCACCCGGAGGTGTTGCAGCGCCGGTTACTCTGCTCACTGCTTGCTGCAACAATCATTTGCCAGCCTGCTTACCCCGTTGCTGGAGAGTGGACTTCAAATTTTGTCCAGACGGCACATCTTGTGCAAGCTGCATGCCAGTTCGAGCCCCTTCCTTCAGTAAAGCCTTTCCACCACTTTTTAACAATGGGATGAGAGTACGCCCAAGCCCTCCTAGAAGGTTTCCAAGTCCTCTCCCTCGGTAATTTCTTCCCCCTATAAACACAGGAAGCCCATGACCAGCTTGGGCGCAGTAATAGTCTTCATAAGCTTTTCCATCAGTTTTGAAGGGAAGGTGACGCGCCATCTCTTAAAGGCCGTCAGGTCGCCTGCGCCGAAAGTGAAGTGTCACGATGGTTTTCCCTTTGCCAAATGACAGAGGTTTGCCTGTGTCTTTGGTTAAAAGGATTTCCACTGTGTTGAACTGGAACCTACTCAGAGGAATATAGTTGGGTTTTTCAAAAATATGATGTACGACTTCAGTGGTCTGATTCCCAGTCGGGACAATTCGGAGCAAGGGAACCATCACGTCACCAACAGGACGTGGTTGAACCAGGTCGCAGTAGACATAGACACCCTCAAAACCTCGTTGGAGTTGTACTTGGTTTTTTCCTTCATAGACACCTTTCCCATACATAATCTCTCTCTCCAGACTCAAGATATCTCTTAATGCGGGGCTGACCTGAAGAACGCTATCGGCATCATACAGTCTAACTGTCACTTTTCGGGTAGCACGGTTATAATACAGTTTGATGTTGCCTTCTTTCTCTTTCTTCACAGACCGTCGATAAACCTGGTTTAAAGTATGAGTCAAAAATTCTGCTGATTCATACAATCCCGCAGGTAGTAGTTTAGACTGTTGATCTGACTCTCCATCGGGACGAAACTGAATCCAAAATTCTTGTTCTTCAATGTTAAAGTATGTATTGCTGAACAGGATTTCAGACAGACCCACTTCGTAATCTCCGTTCAAGTCAAACGGTTGAGGCAGTTTGGTGAAAAAGTGACTGGCGTTGTTATCGGGGTAGTACGACATGGAGCTGTTGCTGGGTAACGTCAAGTAGAACATACTGGTTTCAGTGGGTAGATGGCCGTGGATCGATGCTAGGATTTGGAAGGATGTACCCGAGACAACTCCCAAGAAGAGCCACCCACAAATTGTCCGCTCCTTGACCGCGACTCAGATTAAATAGAGACACACCTACCACCACATAAACCAGGAGCGTCTGACAAACGAAAACAATTTCACCGCAAGGAACTCGTCGTCCAAACACACGCCACAGTGCAGATTTTCTGGACCCGCGTAGAGTGACGGTTTCATCATCATGAGTCAGAGCTGATTCTACTTGGTTCTGATCAGGCATGGTCAGTGTGCGTAGGTGGTCAGTGCTGTCTGAGGAATCCATGAATTGAATGAAGAGTCATAGCCATACCATTTGATTAAATATTCACGCTGTCCATTAGCTTTTTTGCGTTGCTTCAAGATCGCTTCAATACGATAAATCTGTTTCTCCCCAACTTTCTGTATCTCCTGATCATAAA
This sequence comes from Conus canariensis, assembly GCA_033310375.1. Taxonomy (NCBI): domain Eukaryota; kingdom Metazoa; phylum Mollusca; class Gastropoda; order Neogastropoda; family Conidae; genus Conus; species Conus canariensis. The sequence goes on along the minus strand of JAMYXO010000589.1, from coordinate 8,114 downwards.
ACGTTCCTTGAAGCTCTTCTCCATGATCGTCTTTGAGAATGTAAGTCACTGGGATGGTCTTTTTTTTATTCGACTGACTGTGAAGAGTTCTTCAGACCAAGATGGCAAATAACCTTTTTTAAATTTCTTCCTGGTTTTACTGATGCGTACACGATCTCCTATTTTCAGTTTAGGGTGAGGAGAGGAGGGCGTAGGCTGGTCGCTGTTGTACAGAGTTTGCCATACATTTTCTTGGTTGTGTGTTGTCACTTCTGCAGGAGCACGCTGGATGCTGCGGTGAAACGAATGGTTGTATGCCTTTACCAACTTTGGTAAAACTTCCACAAATCTCAAAGTATTTTTCCTGGTAAAGTAGCGCCAGAGCTTCTCTTTCAAAGTGCGATTCAGTCTCTCTACAACAGAGGCTTTCGTATCGTCGTTTTCTGTCACAAAAAAGTGTATTCTTCTTTTCTTCAAAAACGTTTGAAATGTTGTGTTCAGAAACTCTGCCCCTTTGTCTGTTTGAAGTTTGAGGGGTTTCCGACCCTGTTCAAGGATGCGTTCAAAGGCCTCCACCATCACAGGTCCTGTCTTGTTTTTCAAAGGAACGACCCAAGCATATTTAGACAAGACATCGATGACTGTCAGCAGATAGCTGAAACCATCATTGTTTTTCTTCAGGCGTTGGACGTCAATCAGATCAGCTTGCCATTGATGGTCCATTCCTCCTACAACAACACGCCTCCTCTCAAACTTGTGTCGCACAGGTTTATGGAGAGTGTAAGCATCTTCGTGACTCAACCATTCTTTGAGCACAGACTCTTTTGCTTTCGTTACACGTTTCAAGGCGTGAACACCACCAAAAGATCCAGGGCGTTGTGGTGTGTAGTAAGCCTGCCCCAACATTCTGTTTTGTTTCGAGATTTTTTTTTCTTATTTTTCCGCGGAGCCATTTCAGGTGTAGTCAGTATGACTCCCAATCCATCAAAGGTGCAGTCTTGCTTAATCTCTGTTGTTTCCGGTTCCGTCTGTGTGTCTTTCTCCTCCAAGAAAAAGGTGTCTCTCCTTCCAACTGGTCGGAGTCTTCTGTACCTCGTGGCTTCTTGACAGATGATAAGGCGACGTTTCTCAGTGATGGTGGGGGTGTTGGCATTTGTGGTGTAGAAAACACGGGTTGAGGGGAAGAGGAACCCACACCGACAGGTCCTTCAGCAGACTGTGAAGAATAGGACAGGGTGCCGGGTATTTGTGTTGTCATAAACTTCCAACGGTCAGGGTTTCCAACTAAATCTTGGGGGATGTTGGAATCACTGAGAGCAGCGGCAAAGGATTTCCACCCAATGGGTTGGAAGTGACGAAGTTTTCTTAGCACATCATTGACCAAATCAACGAGGTTCGAGTTTGTAATCAGCTGTCCTCGCCAAATGATTTCCCCTCGCTAGTTCCATTTCAGATCTGGGTGATTCTGAACGCGGTTTAAAAGTCGCTACGCTTTGCTTTTCATCGTTTTTGGTACACTCTCTACAACGTCCTTCTCTACCCTTGTCAACATGGGAGTTGTCGCGTCATCAACAGTCTCTGTTTTCTGATTCGGGGTGGGTTGAGCAGGTGTTGTGCCTTGAACAGTCACTACTCCCAGTGGTTTTTCCTTAAACTGATCAAAACGTTTCAAATATTTCCAAAGTGTCTGATGATACATATTAGCCTTGTCTTCGGCGCTTGTATCATTATTCTCTAATATATCACGCATCTGCTGATCCATGTCCCTAAGACTGTCAGATGTCGCATCAGGAACTGGAGGCCCGCGAACAGAGTCTAGCACACGAGGAACCACTAAAATCATTTTCTTAGTATGCTCCATGATGTGGTTACAATCCCCCCAGTAATCCTCCGAGCACCCCCCAGGACAGGTTTGATGAGGGCACCGAGAAATCCTCCCTTCTGCAAGATCTGCTTCTTTCTCTTGCTGGATGTTCCTTTCTTCGCCAGGGAGCGTAAGTACTGCTTGTATCTGCACAACTGTTTCTTCTGGGCAGGAGTCAGTCTTACGTGGCCTTTTAAGATGTTGAGGGAACACTCACTCAGGGCGTTGATCAAATCTGGCGAGGCCCCTTTCAGGACCGCCTTAATAACAGCAGGCTTGGCACCACACAACAACTGCAGCATGGGTAGATTCCTTCTCATACGTGCTGACATGATGGTGAAGAGTCAATGTTCCGGTCGCAAATAACCGCGTGTGTAGATGGGCACTCGCTTTTAAAGATCCACAAAGTCTCAATCTCACTGCAGGACTACCACCACGAAACGGAGAGTGGCTACTCCAGCGTACATTGTATCAGAGACTTCACAGTGTGTTATATAATCCCCACGCATCCTTCTCTCCATTTCTCCACCAAAAAGAAAAATATTGTTGCAAGTAAAACATTGCATATTGGAAGACGAAAATCATTTCTGCACATACACGACTTGGTGGGTCGGGGGTATAATTTTTGTTCTCAGACGGAGATGATCGGGTGTCTCCTGACGAAGGTCAAACAACAAATAACCGTGGGGTTTGGATGTCGCATCTTTAAAAGCTTCCTGAACATACTTCAGTCTTCCGGGATACATCTGTTTAGCTAAATGGGTGATCTGTGAGGCGTCTCTTGGGTTCTTAAACACCACCAGATAATGACTGTTTAAGCTGATGGTCCGTTGTTCTTTGTTTTTCCCAAACAGATTCTGCACGATGTACATGACACTCATGTTGCGATGATGGCTACCTTTGGTGAATAATTTTGTCACCCTGTCATCCGTTTCACTCATCAAGTCATCAATCGCCACCAAACGTCGTTTCTGATCATCCCATTCTTCTACTTCGGGTAGCCCTTCGATAAAAGTGACTCCTTTCAAAAGATTATATCCAGACTGCCACTCTCCGTAACACCACACAATCTCATCGGGAGGTGGTGTCATTACTTCATTGATGTGATTTATAAACTTAGTGACCCAAACAGTTTTCCACTTCCTGTTGGTCCAGCAATCACACAGGTAAAGGGATGTTTCCACCTTGGATCCATAGCTTCTTCTGTTAGCGTCCCACATTTACATTTTTTTTTTATTACTGGTCTACAGACTTTAAAACGTATTCCCTGTCATCATCATCATCCTAAGCATCATCACTGTCATCACCGCCATCTCTTTTTTAACAGGCCTACGTCAGCGGACAACCACGCGGCAACGAGAAAACATCCCCATCTATTTAAAAAACAAAACAAAACAAAACAACAACAACAACAAAATCCCACGGCGTCGACAAACATCGATCCGCACGCGCGCAGCAACACGAAACACCTCCATCTATTTTTAACCCACTACGTCAGCGGACAACCACCCCACCAAACAACAAAGAAAAAAAAAAAAGTTTTTTAGCACATGACGTCAACATTATCGATCCGATCGTGACTCACCACACACCGTGACCTTGACCCTTCCACCTACTTCCGCCATGCGCACCACCTGCCGCCACACCTGCCGCGCCACCTGCCGCCTACTTCCGGCATGCACAACACCACTTCCGGTGGAGATCCCCTCTGAGATCCCCTTTTAGGGGATGAAAAGTCCCTTACCCTACTACTCACACACACATACACACACACACACACACACACACACACACACACACACACACACACACACACACACACACACACATATATATATATATATATATTTGAGAAGCATTTATTTTATTTTTCCCCATTCACCCACTCAAGCACATACTGTTAGTTAGGCAGAATGATCTACCACTGCAGATATGAATGCTTATCTTCCCCTATTTCTTCAATCTAAGACATAAGAGCAAGCTTTGTTTATAATTGAATATTTTTTGCAGTCATTGCAACACCAAGCTGCTCTGTAAGTTGCTGGAATGGTGCTCGGTACTTATCCTTGGAATTTATTAGTTTATTGTAATTTAGTCCCTTGCGGATTCATTCCAAGAACTGGCCCTCAGCACTTGTGTCTTAAGAGGTTATCTTTTTATATTTTCTACTTTTCACAAGAAAATGTAGCTTGTTTTGCTCTTTCATGATTTTCTTTTGCTTCTAGGGTGGCACCTTTGGTTGGTTTTTTGAAAACTCAACAAACATACTACGGTATTGCACACCAGCCTTTTCTGGGATAGCATTCTTCTTAAAACCGAAAAGGCAGAGGAGTCAAATTACCACTTTCCGCGGTCACTGAGGAGAAACAATCAGGTTTCGACATATCGGTATCTGACCAGGAGTTATATGTTAGTGGGTTTCCTCCCCATTGGATATCGTCTCCCACTTGGAAACTATAAACTTACTGAAGGATCATTTTGAGAAGCATTTATTTTATTTTTCCCCATTCACCCACTCAAGCACATACTGTTAGTTAGGCAGAATGATCTACCACTGCAGATATGAATGCTTATCTTCCCCTATTTCTTCAATCTAAGACATAAGAGCAAGCTTTGTTTATAATTGAATATTTTTTGCAGTCATTGCAACACCAAGCTGCTCTGTAAGTTGCTGGAATGGTGCTCGGTACTTATCCTTGGAATTTATTAGTTTATTGTATTATATATATATATATATACACACATATATGTGTGTGTGTGTGTGTGTGTGTGCGCGCGCATACATACATAATACATACATACGTGCGTACATACGTATATACATACTTGCATACATACATGTATACATACATCCATCAATACATACATACATACATATCAATTACTTCAATGCATCAATTTGTCAAATCAACAACGAGGCACAGTAGTCCAGATACATACATACATACATACACATAATTCCAGAGGATATTATGTAAACTGCAGTCAAACGATCCAGAGTCTATGTGACAATGTTCATGACCTGCTCTAGAACAGCTGGCAAATTCTGATGCAAAGCCCTGCTTGTCCCGGGAAGTCAGCTTAATTTCTGTAACGTTCATGATTCTGCAGTGCACGGTGTTCGTGATGACCCTGCATTGGTACCCAAACTCGTACAGATTCAAAACCAGTAGATAATTCAGTTTAACATGTGAGCATCCTTGACAAACCAGTTACAAGGCGCTTGGAGCTGTCTCCACTACTGCCCAGAGTTACACACTTTTCTTTTAGAGAACAGGCTCTGAAAACGTTCACTGAGTTGTAATCGTTTTATTACATCACTGGTTTTACCAGTAGAAAGTCAGGGAATACAAATGACGTCATGACTAATACGAATCGTGAACAGAAACTCATTTTGCAGACACTTGATTTCTTGAGTGCATGTCTACATGCACGCGTGCTTGTGTGCGCCTCTCTCTCTCTCTCTCTCTCTCTCTCTCTCTCTCTCTCTAAGTGTGTGAGTAAATGAGAGAGAGAGAGAGAGAGAGAGAGAGAGAGTGTGTGTGTGTGTGTGTGTGTGTGTGTGTTTGTGTGTGTGATAGAGAGAGAGAGAGAGAGAGAGAGAGAGAGAGAGAGAGAGAGAGAGAGAAATAGTATGTGTGTGGGTAAGCATTTTCATGCTAATATGCTGTACAAGCTCCAGTTTATTCCTTATTCATGCAGTTACTTAGTTTGGTAGTGAGTTGGTTTGTTGGTTTGTTACTTAGGGACGTACTTCCGTACGTATTTACTTAAAGACTGTCTTACTTCCATACTTACTTACGAATTTATTTATCTACATGCTGACTTTCTTCTGTACTTACGTGTTTACTCGCTCGCCTACTTCTTTACTTACTTACCCTTCTCTTATTTTTATTTTTGTTCTGTTCATGTTTTTCAAAAGTCAAATGTTACGAAAGTAAGAATACGGTCTTCATACACATTGTAACTGAGTCTACAGATGGTTCTGTTGATATGTACACTACAACGCAATTACACTGTTGAGTCTTGGTCTACAATGGTGAGTTCTGCACGCAAGTCCATTCTTCCAAAGTCTTTTAAGGTAAGTCAAACACGATACAGGTTCCAAAGAACCATGGATGGACGTATGATGTAAGAGAGAGAGAGAGAGAGAGAGAGAGAGAGAGAGGAGAGAGAGAGAGAGAGAGAGAGAGAGAGAGAGAGAGAGAGAGAGAGAGAGAGAGGAGAGAGAGAGAGAGAGAGAGAGAGAGAGAGAGAAACTGGACGTATCCCTGACATCAAAAATTTTTATAAGAAAAACGGAAGAAAACACTGGAAGCGGAAAATAAGAAAACACCCACGGCCAGAAAGCAACCCCCCGGAAGTGGCGATCTGCGCTAAGTATGGTAATACATTTCACACAGAGGCAGTCAATGCTTTTCCTTCTCTTTTGAGCACTGATCTTTCTGTTCATTTTCACCTTCTAGTATCATAGGACGGGGTAGCAGAAATTATGGAGGGGCAAGCAGAGAACATGATAATGATATGCAGCTGGCTGACTCAACGGCGCTTTGCCGTTCTTCAGCATCTTTTTCGATGTCCCCCATTGGAACTCATGAGCAGACGCTCACTACTTCATGCACCCAACTACCTCGAGGCTGTGCATTCCCTCAAACATGATCAGTCAATCTGACTTGTCTGCAAGATCTCCACAAAAATGTGCTATATTTTGGAGTATCAGGATAATTATGTGGTCGCTCTTGTCTTGGATTCCTGTGTAGACTGTTGTGCTTTGAATGAAGTCACTGTCTGTGACTCAGATCCCATTCCTGACGTTAAGGATTTTTGTTGCCAATTGTCTCCATTTCCTTCTCCCATCATCACATTAAAAAAATTCCCAACATCTTGATCATTATCGTTTGCAATTCTACCAATCCTGTGGACAAGGACAAACAAATTCCGTTATGATTGATTCACAGTTTTCTTCCGATGCAAGTAGAATGTACTTTGCCATGTATTGCTGCAGCAGTAGATGTGTGGTTTCTGTTGTGTGTTACGGACTTCATTTGTATTGTCTGCAATGTGCACGAAAACACCCTGCCTCAAAAACAGTTATCTGTTTGTTGCGCTGTTTAAATGCCACGAGTCATGTTCATTCCCGAACTGGGGTTTGATAATTGTGGCAGTCTTTCGCTGTAACACGGCATAACTACAGTCAAAAACCAAATTCATTTGCTTCGGAAAAAGGTACAGTTCAAAGCTGTGATTTCCATCCCTTTGGACTGATGTTGACCCTGTTTTTGTCTGTCTTTCAGTTGATTGAGCTGTCTGTCTTTCAGTTAATCTATCTATCTACCTAATTATCTATTAATCAATTATTGGCTTCTAAGGTTAATTAAGCCAAAAATGATTGGGTGTTGGTAAATGCCTGATTTGACAACAAATAATCGCAGCATAAATATAGAAACTAACCCTATCGAAAACAAGCAACGAATCTCAAACTCACGACTTTCAGAAACCTTCCCCAATACATTAGTATGGAACTATGTACCCAAACAGTTAGTCACCATTAATAGTGATTTTTTCTTCGTAAGAATTTCCAGTGCTGAAAATAAAACAAAACTGTTGTCTCAATGGTAGGTGTGATGCGCCTGATGTGTTGGCAAAGAGTGTGTGTGCTTGACACCTCTCTCTTTCAGCCTCCACCACTGACTAGCGCCGCTGCTAGCAGCACTGAGAGAAGGGGAGCAGAATGCGTCAGCCTTTCCCTGTCAGTATTTAAGCCTCTCCACCAGCAAGCCCTATGTAGTGCCTCCACATGGCGACATACGTAACTGGCACCTTACAGACTCAGGCTGAACTACTAGGGACTCAGAGGAAGTCTTGTGGCAGGCTTGTGGAATGCAGACCCACCGACGGGTGGATACCCACCGGTGTGTGGACATGGTGCCCACGAACCAGATTCCTAGCTATGGATGAAATATCTTCACTGCCTTGTGGGCGTCTCGGGAGACACAAAGAACGAGGGAGTAAACCCTGAAAGAATATCCAGAGTGGAACCCCTAGGACAGTTGGTCAACACACTGTGACACCTTCAGGCAACTCCTGCAGATAAGCCGACACCATACTGTACTGGCTTGTTCTTTCCATTGCATCCTATTAGCAAGACCGAGAGGAGGATTTTTGCGACTTGGCACCCCAGGATCTCCATACACATCACCCAGGCCTGCACCCTGGAAAGGTCACTTCACTGTCCCAGTGATAGAAACAACATGGGAGACAACTGTTGTAG
>JAMYXO010005904.1:0-14620 GCA_033310375.1 Conus canariensis | reverse complement strand
CCGGAATGCCTCTTTTAATGGTAACTCTATGTTTTAACAATAATTGATTCACTTGACCTTTAAATTCTTTCCCATCATCGACTTGAATCATGCGAGGATAAGTTAAGGGTCCTCGTTGATATATCAGTTGTATAGCGACAGCAACAGCAGAAGCACTCTTTTGTGTTAATGGTTCCGCATCTTTGTATCTTGAAGCTATGTCAATGACTGTAAGTGCGTACTTAAATCTTTTTCGTCTAATCGTATCATGGGGTAAATATAGAAGATCCATTTGATGGGTGTCGTTCGGTATTGTGTTGACAAAGTGTGGTCTTTGTATTCGTTTAGGCGCTGGTAGATAAATTTGCCAAATCGCTTGTTTAGATAACCATTCTTTTGCTGTTTGTTCACTGACTCCCGCTGCTTGGCTAAGCTTTTTAATTGCTGTTATTCCCTTCCAATATCCTTTTGGAGAATAATAGATTTTGTACATTTTTATTCAGCCAATACTTTGTGCAACAAAATACACAGCGGTCATGCCAAAGACAATAAACAATATTTCTTGCATCTTTTGTTTTTCTGATGGTTGATAGTAATCGCTAAATTTTGGTGGGGGCAATGTTTTAACTTGTTTGCCTGTTACTAGAAAATATTCTTTTATTGCCTGGTCAACATCTTTAAATGTGTAAGCTGCATGTCCCTGTTGTTTAAGTCTGTCGTTAATAAAATCTAACTGCTCCATTCTTTGCTTTTCATAGGTGTCTTGTGCAGCAGCTAGTTGCTCCATAGCTCTGTTATGTCTTTTTCTCTCGCCGTCATCCCGTAGTTTACTAAATGCGTAATTACTTCCGCTAAAAGCAAGCGCATTAACCACTGCGCCACCAATCATCATTACGAGTGAAGCCATTTTTATAAATGTATTTTTTTAATTTTACATATTGATACTGTCTGGAATTATTCCTTGCTTAACTAGAAAATCTTTCGTAGCAAATGAAGCTGTAATAACAGCAATCAACTTTGCTGAGTCTTCAAAGTCTAGTTTGCCAAGATCTGCTGGTTTTATTTTTAACAAGCTTTTACCAAGCATTGTGTATCCTACACTTAGACCTCCAATAACAGCAGAATGGTATACGAGGTTAGTAATAGTTTTTTCGGTGCTCATTTTTAAAAAATAAAATAATATTTATTCATTAATAAAACATGAACTGCGATGATTTACTTCCTGAACTTACAAATGATCAAGTTGATGACCAAGCTATTATGCGTCAAAAGGAAAGGCTGTATTCTTTAGCAGCATGTGGAAAACAAAACAGTACCTTGGAAATGAATTCAGCATAGAACAGATTCAACAGATGTCAACGCAAGACATTGTAAAGTATCACAACAGGTATGAAGCGCAACTGGGGTCAAGAATGGTAAAAAGTGTTGGGCAAACGGTTCTTAGCTTGTACACTAAACTAGTTAGTAGATTTGCTCCCATTGATTCTGAACAAGATTTTATGTATGATTTAACGCAGGATCCAGTTTTAACAAAGTCATTAGAGTCTCTAGGATGTGATCTATATTACAGATTTGGAACATTATTATCGCCATTAATCATGGGATTAATTACTTTTAATCATATAGATTTTGTTTCCCTTCAAAATGACCGAGCCAGAAAATCAGCAGAAAACATTGATGGAGAAAGTGACCAGTAAAAAGCCTCCTCATCCTGGGCGTGTTGCAGCAGGAAAAAAATTAGCAGAGTGGAACAAACAAAAAAAATTAATGTTGCAATCACAGAATATAACTCATAATGAAAAAACACCAGTTGTGCCAGAGCCACAACAAGAACAAGTTGTTTCAAGTCCCGCAACATCATCATGGATTATTTGGATTAAAAGAGTTAGCATTTTTGGCGTCATTGCTGTTGGTGGGGGTGGTTATTACGTTTATAAAACATATAAAGAAAGACAGCAAAAACCAAAGCAGCCCAAAAAATCACAGCCACTAAATACAAAATCTGAACAAAAAAGAATACCAGAACCGCCAACAACAAAAGATCATTTTGATCCATTTGATATGCAGTAATATTTCAAGAACTTAATAAATAATTATAAGTGACTTGAATAAGAACTTGATAACGACTTGATGACGACTTGATAAAAACTTAAATAAGAACTTGATAAGAACTTGATGACGACTTGATAAAAACTTAATGACGACTTAATAAGAACTTAATGACGACTTGATGACGACTTGTTAAGAACTTGAATAAGAACTTGAATAAGTACTTGAATAAGAACTTGTTAAGAACTTGATGATGACTTGTTAAAAACTTGATGTTGACTTGTTAAGAACTTGAATAAAAACTTGTTAAGAACTTAAATAAGAACGTGATGCCGACTTGAATAAGAACCTAGAACGACTTAATGACGATTTTTTTTCACAATTAATTGTTACATTCTTTTCCGGGGAGACAACTCCCTTCTGCCTTTATGTAGTATCTAGGTCAGACATGTCTGGCCCCGGCTTACTCAACTGCACAATAGCCGAGTCGAAGCGCCGCACTGTTTGCTGGTTCGTGTCAAGTTACACATAAGGGCGTCAGGCCGCCACGCGGCATTGTATAAATTTAGACGGCGTCATTCAGTACAGGCGTTAGACGTCATTGTATAAATTTAGGCGGCTAAATTTCTAAACATATCAAAACATGTTTCTTACCTTCCCCCAATCACAAGACTAGATAGAATCAGCTGATTAGTAACAGTGACGACATTTCCGCCCAGCACTTGTGTTGTTAGCAACTAAACCTAGCTGTCTTGTCATTTGCGGGTGTGCAGTGCAGTCGTGTTTTCAGTGTTGTGTTATGTCGCAAGACAGTATCTCTTCTGAGATAGAACTTCTTGAATCACATCAAGAATTGCTATTTCATTGAAGTCTACTCCATGAGAAAAGAACTAAAAGCAATGTTTTCATATAGTGAGGAGATAAGGCACTCCCATTCAACTACCAATGCAGCTTGAAACACGATCTTCTCAAGAGCCACAGCAGGGAACGGCCGCGCTCTAGCTAGAGCGCGTGAAATGAATATTAAACAGGCACACGTCACAGCCTATAGCAGAAAGCCAAACAGGCTGCCTTTTCAGGCGGCCGCCGGGTGTACTTTATACAATTGTCTTGTTTGTTGAATCAAGCTTTTGATAAGTGCACTTGGTGGCTGCTTAGAATAATCTTCAACAACGTGCCACGATTCTACGCTTGTGTAAACACACATCCCACCCCTTTTCAGATAGCTTTCAATAGCCAGTCATTCCTCACAATAGAATGAAATCCCAACTTGGTTGACAAATAGCCCTCCTAAGAATAAAGGCATGGTTAACCAAGTCCCCATTGTTTTGTTTGTTTACTTCTTAACGGTCCAGTGACAGAGAACTATAAAACAGATAATCCTACACATTATGTATGTTTGTAAAGTGTTTACTATTAGAGAACTATAAAATAGGCATTCTGGGTAAGCCGGCGGAGCAACAGCGAAACCGGCTTTAGCCGGTTGGAGCTGGCGGAGGTGGGTGAGCCAGAATGCCTATTTTATAGTTCTCTAGACTATAACCCCACTAACTGAAGAAATAAAAAAAAAAAAAAAAAAACCTATCCAGAAGTCTCTCCATTTGAGACGTGCTTCAAATGTAGCATGTCATAGACTAGATCAGATTTGTGATTGCATTCCAGAAAGTATGGACTTTACTCGCCATGGTTATCACAGAAGCTGTTATGCACGGTTTACCAATGTGAAATTTGCCAGGAAAAGGAAACATGAGACAGAGAGTGAAGAAGTTGTAGGACCATCTAAACCAAAGAGGACTGCTGTTGCTACATCAGGCCCACTGCTTCCAAACGACAGATGTATCTTTGCAACAAAAAATTCAGGAAGAAAGCTTCAAAAGGAGTTGCATGTGTTGACAAACTTGTAAAATGAGTCACCAAGACGGCAGAACAGTCTATAAAGGATGCAGCAAAAATTACGCATGATGACATTTTCACTCATTATCAAGATGTAGATCTGGTAGCACGTGAAGCTCACTATCATGAGGGTTGCAGGAAAGACTATGTGAGATCTGAAGGCAGGCATGCTGAAACATCCACAGGCCAGACATCTGTTGAGCAGCTACAGGCACATGAGAGGGCATTTGAGTACATATGTGAGTATGTTGAAAATGCCTTGATCAGAGGTGCGCAGGTGGAGAGAATGACCATGCTGAGAGAGAAGTACTGTGGATACATGCAACAACATTCCCCTGACTTCTACAACCCAGGATACAAGACTTACAAACTGACAGAAAAGATAATGAAATATTTTGGCTTCAGAATAAAATTTTGGGCTCCAAACCATCGCAGTGAACTTGTTTATTGTGACGAACTTGCCCGAGGTCAGGCACTTGAGACAGCGTTTGTGTCAGCAGCTTCAGAAGAAAGGCGACTTGAGGAGTCTGCATATGTCCTTCGTCGACACATCTTGGATGCTTTTAGAGCTGCACCTGACATGCCATGGCCTCCATCTACAGAGTACCTTCAGTCTGATGCTGTCCATCCTCCAGCTATTCTCACAGATTTTCTCCAAAACCTGCTGTCTGGAAAAAGTAGTACTGTGGAGCAAAACAAAACCACCAGATTAGCATCCTCCATCGGCCAGGACATACTCTTTGACAGGGGGAAAGTGGAAAATGCCCAAACATCTTCTACTTGGAATGTCTATCAGACATGTTACTGGTAGCTCTGAAGTCTCTTGAATCATTTTGAGCACGTTGCTGGATACAAAACAATTGTAGGACTTGAGACTGCTATGGCCAACTCTGTACATCAGTGTGCTAGTCTTCTGCCATCAACGGTGAGTTTGGAACAGAACAAAGTGATTCATTTCTGCTGGGATAACTTTGACCTGAACGAAGAAACCCTTTCAGGAGCTGACACCACCCACTCCACTCATGGCCTAGTTATTCAAGAGGTGACAGGAGACACAGTGCATGACACAGTTCCTTCTCAAACAGAACTATCTCCTGCTCCTCAAAACCACCAATGCTCCATGCAGTCTGAACCAAGAAACACGTACCACCCTGCTTTGCAAAAGAAAAGGCAGAACCCAACTTGAATGTTGTCGACACTCATTTCTCAAACCCAGAGGCAGTCTACAAAGCTAAAGTTGTTGACTTTTGGTGAGTTTTCTCCAGATTTGAGGCCAAAGATGGAAATCAACTGGTGCCTGGATGGGGAGGATGGGTGTCTCTCACAGGAGAAGAAGGGATAGAAAGGATGCAGTCTACTGTTGACTACATGCCACCCATCCACCACCCCATCACAGAAAATTCCACAGTCCAGCATGTCCTCAAAGTGTCACAGGCAGCAGCAAAGCAAGTGGGGCAAGGTATAACATTAGTTACATTTGACTTAGCAGTAGCAAGGAAAGCATACAACTTGGTGTGGCAGAACAATCTCTTCCAAGACATCTTTGTCAGTCTAGGAAGCTTCCATACAATCTGCTCTTTCCTTGGCGCTGTTGGCAAACTGATATGGGGAACTGGTCTTGCTGGCATAGTCATTCAGTCTTCTGTCTGTGCGAGTGGGTCAATAGAGCAAGTGTTTGCTGGCAAACACTACAACCGTGCTCTTCGAGTACACAAACTAGTCCACCTCAGCTTGGCAGCTTGGCTGATGCTGTCTTTCAAGATGGCTGTGACATCAGCAATGAATAGGGTGAGAGGTTGTTTTTTTTTTATCTGTACTCAGAGACATGTCATTACCATTGACAAGTTGTTTTTTGTATCGTACTGGTTTTTTTTTTAAATTTTGTTCGTAAAGAACATGTTCCGCATTCCTTGTATGGTTGTGAAATGCACATGAGCAGATAGCCTTTTCAATATTCTTTAGTTTGGTACCAAATTTAGTACAAATACTTAAGAAGAAATTTGATTTAAGAGACTTAAAATAACCCCACCCCCTGAATAATCACCATCGGTAGGGTTACTATAGTGTAACGCTCGTATATCCTGAAATAACCTGGTTACAGCGGGGTAACATATGCCATAAAATTTTAAAATGAACAAAGTATCAGAAAATTTCACTCATAAATCCCCCCCCCCCCCCAGGGGGGGGAGGGGTGGGGGATCTACGGACAGGCCAAGGTCTATGAGGTTGGTGTGGGCCAGAGCGGCAGCATCAGCCAGAATTCCACAACCATTTCGGGAAGATTGCCTGAGGTAGGCGATGTTTGGATTTGTAGGCTAGACTTATTTATAGATTGTTAATGTGTTGAGAGATTCATTTTTGTAACTTGGAACTGATGTTCGTTAAATCAGCATAATTCTTATTCTTTATTCATGCGATTTGCTTGGCAATGTAAATCTACATGACTATCATCAACTTGCACAAGCTTTTTCATATTCAAGCCGTTGGATGCGCGTTCAGTTATTTTGCGACATTTCGTGATCGTGATGGCAGAGCATGTGTGTGATAAACTGTTTGAAAATATCTCGATTTTATTTGAATTTGTTTTGGATTTTCAACTGATGATACAGGCGCCCAACGTTCTACAATGGTGTTTTTCGTCAATGATGTGCTAAAGGTCGATGGTGACGGTACTTACATCCTTGAGTCAAGTGACAATCATACATTCTCCAGTACACTAATTACAACTGTTGTGACATTATAGCCAGTGAAATTCAATAATATTGACAGACGGTTAACAGTTCACCGATCTCCTCAGTCCGCCATCTTGGTCAAGAGAGAGATCAGAGAGATATACACAAATACAGAGAGAGAGAGAGAGAGAGAAGAGAAAAGAGAGGAGAGAGTCAGAGAGACAGAGATACACAAATACAGAGAGAGAGAGAGAGGAGAGAGAGAGAGAGAGTCAGAGAGATAGAGATACACAAATACAGAGAGAGAGAGAGAGAAGTCAAAGACAGAGATACACAATACAGAGAAAAGAGAAAGAGAGAGAGAGAGAGTCAGAGAGATAGAGATACACAAATACGAGAAGAGAGTCAGAGAGACAGAGATACACAAATACAGAGAGAGAGAGAGAGAGAGTCAGAGAGACAGAGATACACAAATACAGAGAGAGAGAGAGGAGAGAGAGAGAGAGAACCAAATACAGAGAGAGAGAGAGAGCAGAGAGACAGAGATACACAAATACAGAGAGAGAGAGAGAGAGAGTCAGAGAGATAGAGATACACAAATACAGAGACAGAGAGACAGAGATACACAATTACAGAGAGAGAGACAGAGATACACAAATACAGAGAAGAGAGAAGAGATACACAAATACAGAGAGAGAGGAGAGAGAGTCAGAGAGATAATACACAAATACAGAGAGAGAGAGAGATTCAGGGAGACAGAGATACACAAATACAAGAGAGAGAGAGAGAGAGTCAAATAATAGAGATAACAGAGAGAGAGAGAGAGAGACAGAGATGCACAAATACAGAGACAGAGAGACAGAGATACACAAATAACAGAGAGAGAGAGAGAGTCAGAGAGAGAGAGATACACAAATACAGAGACAGAGAGACAGAGATACACAATTACAGAGAGAGAGACAGAGATACACAAATACAGAGAGAGAGAGAGAGAGATACACAAATACAGAGAGAGAGAGAGAGAGAGAGAGAGAGAGAGTCAGAGAGATAGAGATACACAAATAGAGAGACAGAGGGAGAGTCAGAGAGACACAAATACAGAGAGAGAGAGAGAGTGACAGAGAACAGAGACAGAGAGAGAGATACACAAATACAGAGCGAGAGAGAGTCAGAGAGACAGAGATACACAAATACAGAGAGAGAGAGAGAAGTCAAAGAGATAGAGACACACAAATATGGAGAGGGAGAGAGAGAGGAGTCGGTGAGGGAGAGACACACAATATGGAGAGAGAGGGAGAGAGAGAGAGTCGGAGAGGGAGACTGAGAGAGGGAGAGAGAGAGAGAGCAGGACAGACAGACAGACAGAGAGAGATTGATTCCTACAGTGTATGTTTTCTATACCAAAACAGGCATGGGCCCAACAGTCAAACTAAAGTTCCTTTGGCACCCTCTCTTCTAGCACATCATGCACAGAGGAGGTCTCACTAGCCACGTGTTCTTCTAGCACATCATGCACAGAGGAGGTCTCACTAGCCACGTGTTCTTCTAGCACATCATGCACAGAGGAGGTCTATCAGCCACGTGTTCTTCTAGCACATCATGCACAAAGGAGGTCTATTCAGCCACGTGTTCTTCTAGCACATCATGCACAGGGAGGTCTCACTAGCCACGTGTTCTTCTAGCACATCATGCACAGAGGAGGTCTCTCTAGCCACGTGTTCTAGCACATCATGCACAGAGGAGGTCTCACTAACCACGTGTTCTCAGTTCTTTGCGCTTTGAGACTGTGTATGTGCTGGGCGAATGGGTGCCGAAAGGAACAGTGCTTTGAAGTTTTGGGCAAGTGTATTGCTTCACCAGCCGCCGTGGCGAAGTGGTCAGCGTTGCCGATTCCCGGATGGGAGGTCGTGGGTTCTATTCCTATCAGTCATGTGGGATTTTTTCTGCCCTGACCGGCTCCTTCCCAAAGGTGAGTTTGCTACGGACTCAGTTGGGAAGACAGACCACACAGTCGAGTTTCATCCACTGAATGGATGCGTCTATGAGAGTGTTGCTCCGATTTCTGACAAACGCTACAGGTGTCTGTATCTCTCGGGCCTGATTGACGCCGAGATATATTATGAAAGTAAGCGTAGACTACAGCCCTGTCATGCAGTCTCAGACCGGATGGAAAACTGTTGCATCATCTTCATCATCCTCATTCTCATCGATCAGCATAAAAGTCTCACATTCTGTGGCCCTTCATACCCTGCTCTCATGGTGACCTCAGTTTCGATGTCCTCTCCACGTCTGTGGCCTTGGTTTAATTCTGTCGGGTCATCGGTATCCATGGGGGCTGTCGTTGGATGGATGTGGTGGCGCCCTCCGGAGGGAGAGCTCACTCACGACGGCTCTGCGACTATGTGCAGATCTGTTTTTCCTTCTTCGTAATCAATTCATTTATTTTTGTTTCTTTTTTCGTTGTTTTTTTCATTTCATTAAATGAATCTATGCATCAATATCGATGGAGAAAGTACAAATCCACATTTTTATGTAGCATTATTCGCTAGTCAAAACTTTTGCTAGTCATGCTAAGTTAATCCCTTAGCGGGGAAGCACCAGATAAAAAAAGAAGCATGTGTTTGCTTCTCTGTTACCTTGGGAATACAATTTATCAATCAACGTCTCTCTCTCTCTCTCTCTCTCCTCTCCTCTCTCTCTCTCTCTCTCTCTCTCTCTCTCTTTCTCTGTGTTGCGCGCACGCGCGTTTATGTGTTGTGTGTGTGTGTGTGTGTGTGTGTGTTGTGTTTGTTTTGTGTGTGTGTGTTGTGTGTGTGTGT
Organism: Conus canariensis; assembly: GCA_033310375.1. Taxonomy (NCBI): domain Eukaryota; kingdom Metazoa; phylum Mollusca; class Gastropoda; order Neogastropoda; family Conidae; genus Conus; species Conus canariensis. Next base: position 5,208 of record JAMYXO010005904.1, on the reverse strand, counting down.
GTGTGTGTGTGTGTGATGAGAGAGAGAGAGAAGAAGAAGAAGACAGACAGACAGAAGTGTGAGATGGGGGGAGGGAGGTGGTGTGTGTGTGTGTGTTTGTGTGTGTGTGTGTGTGTGTGTGTGTGGTGTGTGTGGTGTGTGGGGCGCGCGCATATATACGTGTATATTTGCGTACGTTATATGCGGCAAGTGGTGTGGTGTGTGTGTGTGTGTGTGTGTGTGGTGTGTGTGGTGTGTGTGTAGTTGGTGCGTCGTGCGCGCGCGCGGCGTGTGTGTGCGTGTATATGTGGCATGTGTGTGTGTGTGTGTGTGTGTGTGTGTGTGTGTGTGTGTGTGTGAGAGAACAGAGAGGGAGAGAAGAGAGAGAGAGAGAGAGAGACAGACAGACAGACAGACAGACAGACAGACAGACAGAGATGTGGTGTGTGGTGTGTGTGTGTGTGTGTGTGTGTGTGTGTTTATGTGTGTGTGGTGTGTGTGTGTGTGTGTGTGTGTGTGTGGTGTGTGTGCGTGCGTCGTGCGTGTATGTTGTGTGCGCGCGCGCGCGGCTGTGCGTCTGTGTGCGTGCGTGAGTATGTGTGTCTGTGTCTGTGTGCGTGTACATTACCGCGTTTGAGTATAGGTGTGTTTAGGAGGAGGATGTTGGATGGAAGATGCCTGGATGTGTATATATGTAGGCGTGTGAGTTTGTTACATACATCAATAGAACGTCAACGCATTCACATAAAGCGATTTTAGACAGCAAATGTGATTGATTGATGTGTGTGTGTGTGTGTGTGTGTGTGTGGTGTGTGTGTGTTTTGTGTGTGTGTGTGTGTGTGTGTGTGTGTGTGTGTGAAGGGAGGAAACCCTCTCACAGATGGCTTAAACGCTTTAAAATGACTTTTAAGAGAAAAGGATGATTGGCCAATTGGCATCAGGGCCCTCCACTGGCACAGATCTTGGAGCCGCGTGGCAGGTGACAGTCAATCATGGAAGGCGCGGAGGATTCCTCAGTTGGAACCTTGGACAGTAAAAGGGACAAATAATCCACTCAGACCTCATAGCATCAGCTGTGGTGCTCAGAACTAGGTCAGCTGTAGCTTGTTCAGTACAGACCTCATAGCATCAGCTGTGGTGCTCAGAACTAGGTCAGCTGTAGCTTGTTCAGTACAGACCTCATAGCATCAGCTGTGGTGCTCAGAACTAGGTCAGCTGTAGCTTGTTCAGTACAGACCTCATAGCATCAGCTGTGGTGCTCAGAACTAGGTCAGCTGTAGCTTGTTCAGTACAGACCTCATAGCATCAGCTGTGGTGCTCAGAACTAGGTCAGCTGTAGCTTTCAGTCAACCTAGCTCAGCTGTGTGCTCAGAACTAGGTCACTGAGCTGTTTTACAGACCAAGTCAGCTGTGGTGCTCAGAACTAGGTCAGCTGTAGCTTGTTCAGTACAGACTTCATAGCATCAGCTGTGGTGCTCAGAACTAGGTCAGCTGTAGCTTGTTCAGTACAGACTTCATAGCATCAGCTGTGGTGCTCAGAACTAGGTCAGCTGAAGCTTGTTCAGTAAAGCTGAATGGACCCGCTCCCTTGGTAATGTCATACTTTATTTAATGGGGACTGGTCCTTGAATGGCAATATATGACAGCTAGAAGCAGACACATAGGTCAAAGTTTCATTGTATGGAGACTGGTCCGATGAATGACGACGTGACAGGTTAGAAGCAGAGAACTATAGGTCAAAGTTCATGCAGATGTATTTTTTATTTATGTTGCTCTATGTTGATAAAAACTAGTTCCATGCCTAAAACACGTATTGTTGCTTGGGGATTCACCAGACCAGTTCATGTTCACTTTGTACGGTCCTTACTGCTATGGCAGTGAGTCAGGATCAAGAAATAGTTCATGTTCATGCTGTATCGGTCCTTACTTGGCAGTGAGTCAGACAAGAAATAGTTCATGTTCATGCTGTATCGGTCCTTACTTGGCAGTGAGTCAGACAAGAAATAGTTCATGTTCATGCTGTATCGGTCCTTACTTGGCAGTGAGTCAGACAAGAAATAGTTCATGTTCATGCTGTATCGGTCCTTACTTGGCAGTGAGTCAGACAAGAAATAGTTCATGTTCATGCTGTATCGGTCCTTACTTGGCAGTGAGTCAGACAAGAAATAGTTCATGTTCATGCTGTATCGGTCCTTACTTGCAGTGAGTCAGACAAGAAATAGTTTCATGTTCATGCTGTATCGGTCCTTACTTGGCAGTGAGTCAGACAAGAAGTTGATCCTGTTCTGCATGGCCTACTTACTCAACACATAAACAGACACACTGGTGAAAACGCTTTAGACTCACAGAGTATCCATGGCGGTTGAATGCTTCCCCCAATCCAGCTTATACTCACTCCTGGGATGCACTGGTCGCTAAATGGCCGTGGGAGCGGCCAAAAGCAAAGGCTGTCATGATGTGGTCTTTTTATGAAACACCCATGGACAGACACACCGTAAACAAGCAGTTCAAAGCATGAAACATCCATGACTCTGTTGTCCACGCCCTACGCCTAACACACTCCACTTTGGTGCACATCAGTCAATACATAGCAACAGGACGGACCACACACAGATCTTCTAGGCACCACCTAGTCATCCAAGACACAGCGGACACGATGATGAAAACCAGTTGGATGCCTCAAACTTACGTGACAGTGTAATAATGCAGCAGACCACTTCCTGTTCTATTTTGGCGTAGAGAGATCATTCCATGGGATTGGGAGGGGATACAGTGATGTAAAAAGGAGGCAGGAAAGAAGCAAAGGGGAGACCACAGACCAGTGCTTTCTCAGTTATGGGACTTGGGAGGGATCCAAAACGGAGACATCTCAGGCCCACTCATTGAACACGCTGACAGGCTCACTGATGAAAACGAGTTTGATGGCTGAATTGTCCATGGCTCTGTAGTCAATGCCCCAAAGCGTACGATACTCAGTGCTGGTGCAGGCTGGTCTGTCCATGGCAGAGGGCAGGCAGGAAGACGTCAACATGTGGTCCGGGAATCCAACACGCCGATGGGCACACTGACATTAGGAACATGTTGCACGGAACATACATTGTAGTGTTGTGACTGCCCTAATCCTGTACATGCTCATATTGTTACAGACTGATTCTGGAATGAGAATGAGAGAAACCAGAAACACAGACACAGTATGTATAACTTATTTACTGAACAAACGGGGAAAAAATCATCGTTGAATTAAAAAATTTGGTGCACAAAATATAAATCGTTACTTGCTCGCCTAGGATAAGTTCATTTAGAGAGAGAGAGAGAGAGAGAGAGAGAGAGAGAGAGAGACAGACAGACAGACAGACAGACAGACAGACAGACAGAGACAAAAGACAGAGAGACGAGAGAGAGAGAGAGAGAGAGTGAGTGAGTGAGTGAGAGAGAGAGTGAATGAGTGAGTGAGTGAGTGAGTGAGAGCGAGAGAGAGTGAGTGAGTGAGTAAGTGAGAGCGAGCGAGCGAGAGAGAGAGTGAGGGAGTGAGTGAGCGACAAGCGAGAGAGAGAGAGAGAGAGAGAGAGAGAGAGAGAGAGAGAGAGGATGAGTGAGTGAGTGAGAGGAGAGAGAGAGAGAGAGTGAGTGAGAGAGAGAGAGAGAGAGAGAGAGGAGAGAGAGAGAGAGAGAGAGAGAGAGAGAGAGAGAGAGAGAACGAACGAACGAAATTTTGTTTAATGAGGGAAAAGAATAAGCACATGGCAGGCTTGTTTGCATCTTGCCCTCAAAAATGAAAAAGAAACATTTCAAACACAAAAGCCACCCTCCCCACCCCAACCATTAACCAAACACCCACCTGTCGCACAGTCCTTTCCAAGCACTCTACACACCCAATGATAATGATGACAAATACCCAATAATAACAGCAGTAACAATTGTAATGAATGATAATGATTAAAAATAATAACATTACAATTCAAATATAACACAATGCAAATGCATTGACAAACATTACATCTATCGAATAGCATGATCTGAAAAAGACAGAAATACAGAACACATAATAATCACAAATAGAAATCAATATGATAGTAAATCAATATTAAAACCAAGAATCTGTTCCGGAAGGGGGCGTACAGCACACATTTTTGCGCCCTCCAGATACGCACGCAATTCCCCTTTCCTCTCTATCCCGTGTTCTCTGCAAACAATTCCATCCTCGCCCCTCGTCACAAACACCCCACCTCACCCCATCTACCACAACCAACCCTACTCAAACAGAAGAGAGAGGAGAGAGAGAGAGAGAGAGGAGAGAGAGAGAGAGAGGAGAGAGAGAGAGAGGCCGGATATAAAAGTAAATATTCACTGATCATAAGGATCAGGAGATGCTGTTCATGTATTGCGTCATAAGTGTGTTTTGATATTTGTTTTTAGACTCGGAGGCTTGTATTTACATCGAATGAAGTTATAACAGAATTCCATAAGCAGCCACTAGAGTACAACAAGCTTGATTTAAACAGATCTATTCTCGAAGAAGTAATTTTATCTTGTAAACATGACGAATCTTCTTCATTTCGAATCTATTTTTCAAAGCCATAGGGGCACGGTCGGACATTATTATAAACATAAAGATAGCTTTGTTGTAAACTAGCTTCCATTTTAGAGGCAGAATTCCTAAATGTTTATATTCTGAGAAAGTAGGGGAGGAGGACTTCAGGAGGATCAGTTTAATGGCACGTCTATGTCAACTGAATAAAGGTTTTAAAATATTGTCACTTGCGGAATCTCATATTGTTGAGGCATAGTTTATATAAGATTCAACATAGACATGAAAGAACAACTTACGGCTATGTTGATCTAAAAAGTGTTTCATTCTGGAAAGCTGGTAAATCTTTCTGGACACATGTTTACATAATAACGCAATATTTTGACGTTTTTGTCTGGTAGTAATTAATAATTTTTTTTTTTTCGGGGGGGTGGAGTCGCATATGATTAAGTTCAGACCATCCCAATAACTTGTTGATACTTTCTTGTAAGGAGTGAGAGCGAGAGCGAGAGAGAGAGAGAGAGAGAGAGAGAGAGAGAGGAGAGAGAGAGAGAGAGAGAGAGAGAGAGAGAGAGAGAGAGAGAGTTCACCGTTGAAATAAAAAACTCTTGTGCACAAAATATAAATCGTTACTTGATTGCCTGGGGTAAGTTTGTTTACAGAGAGAGAGAGAGAGAGAGAGAGAGAGAGAGAGAGAGAAG
>JAMYXO010005903.1:12500-14621 GCA_033310375.1 Conus canariensis | reverse complement strand
CCCCCCCCCCCCCCCCCCCCCCCCCCCCCCCCCCCCCCCCCCCCCCCCCCCCCCCCCCCCCCCACGACACACACACACACAAAGTATTGACGCTGAAATATACCACAAATAAAAAAAATATGAAAACACAAACATACTTTGAAAGAATTAGGACATGGCTGATTCGGACCATAGTACTGATTACTGTTACAATAAAAGAATTAAAAGTTATGTGAATGAAATGCTTTTCCGTTATGCACTGATGGCTGAAGACATACACGCACGCGCGCACGCGTGCAAACACACATGAACAGGGTATGCGTTAAAATCAACTGGTTGACCATGACGATAAATAAAAATGATCGATTCTGAAAATCATTTTCATTTCTGATGCAAACATATACCAACTATCGACACACACACACACACACACACACACACACGCACACGCACACGCACACGCACACACACACATACTGAGGGCACGCGTTACGTAAACTTAATAATAACTAGTTGGCCATGAAACTCATGAAGATAAACAAAACTGATCTATTCTGAAATCGTTTTCATTTCTAAGGTAAACTTACCAAATATCTGTCAGTGAAAAACCGAACTGTTGTACGCATCTGCCGTCAGACCTGTCGTTGTTTCTTCTTACTTTTATTCTTCCACCAGATTACTTGTCAAGTCGGTTCCTCATACATCTGATATGCCTGCTCATATGTAAATCGTGCGCATGAGGTTTCTTGTTTTCTTGCAGCAAGTGTGTACTACGTCATAGATTGCGAGCACAGAAATAATGAGCATTTCAGTGCATTCCGCGGTAGCTCACATAGGCTAGTTCTTGAATCCTGGTCACTTGACTTTGACATTACAAGATTCAGGTCCTTTAAGTCGTTGGACCATGTTCAGGTTACCTTTATTATCATTTATGTATTCATTTATTTTTAAACGAATCACAAGGAATTCAGTATGAGTTCAGTTTGTGTACTTTATAATTGGCATCTTTTTAGCTGCCCTAACGGCACACCCTCTCCCGGCGCCTGTTGGTTGAGAGAAAGGAAAAAAGTGGACTGTGCTGTGAGCAGTGAGCTGTCTCTCATGTGCGAGTCGATAGAATTCACCGTTATTTTGTTCTGTTCAGCCGGAAGGCCATTGAGAAACAGAAATCACAGTCGTGAGCGGCAATTATGCCGATAGTGGCAGCGTGTACAGAATAAACAAGACAGGTCCTAGCACTTATCATTGGGAGACATCATATGCAAGCGGGCTTGAGGCAGATTGAACCTAACCAACAATGACTGACTGGGAATGATAAAGAGTTTGGTGTTACACCTTTTGTCTTCTTTTATTTTTAAGGAAGAAGAGTGTAATGCCAGACACGGCTGTAGTAAGCTTATACACGGCTGTAGTAAGCTTATATCCTTTTCTGTTCACCACATAAAAAAAAACATCTAGTTGCAAAGTGAGGCGGCTGCAGGCGGAAATCTAAACAAATTTTAAATGTAAGTGATAGCGTACCACCAAAAACAACAACAAACAAACAAACTAATCACAAGACAAAACACGACGCGTTTCGACCTCTTAGGTCTTTTTCAGGCAAGATACAAAAGACTCAGGACAAACGAAAATGAACGAGCAATCACTTATCTTCATCCACTTCAGTGCAAAATAGGCGTTGTCTGAAAACAAGCCTGTTAAGAAGGAGACCTAAGAGGTCGAAATGCGTCATGTTTTGTCTTGTGATTCGTTTGTCTATTTTTTTTGTTGTTGTTGCGATACGCTATCACTTACATTTTAAAATTTGTTCACATGAAAAGACACTGCAAATGACAGCATTAGTTTGCCATCTAAACTGACCAATAAGTATTATCAGTTCACATTTTGGTCACATATAATTTTCCAGTCAGAGGTTTCACAATACTGCTGTTCTCGTGTCATCTATTCTGTTTGGATGATGGTACAATAACCAGTCACCAGTGGTAGATTTTGCAAACAAGGCCTTGGATATTGGATCACAACATGCACTTTCATCTTTTGCTCTAAACTCGTAGAAAACCTGACTTTCCTTAACCCTCTTGTAGTGGGACCAAAGCCTGTCGCACCCCGTATCATTTAAAAGAGTTTAAAAGAACAGCGTTT
>JAMYXO010005903.1:0-7500 GCA_033310375.1 Conus canariensis | reverse complement strand
GGCATATTGCTAAAAATTAACGAAGCAAACCTCAGAATTACTGTGCATTTTCCACTAGAAAAAAGAAGAGAGCACACTTTTCCTAAGGGTCTTGCTAGAATCTTGGGCTTTCACAGTACTAGCAGATCCTATAAATTTAGTACAAGAGAAAACATCTATCAATTTGAAGGTAATGAACCATGTGATTTTCTCGTTAACCCGATGTTGTATGTCCATTTACAAGAGTTAAAAACAGATACTAATTTGTATAATGGCAATCCATCTACAGTTCTAGGAGTACTACCATCAATTAAGGCGGGGTTTTGCGATTATCAGTTAAACACATTTGGTGGAGACAGCTGGTTTAAGGAATTAGTTGAAGGACCTATAAATTCATTGTGTGTAAATATAACTAACCAAGACGGGAAGCCAGTTGTTTGTTTTGATTTATTAGTAGTGCTTGAGATAGAAGAGCGTACTAGAAAAGTAGTAAGGTCTTACTCTCGCGGGCGTTAATCAGAGAGAATGTAAATATCTATGTTCTAAATCACCCTATCTTATTTTGCACGTAAGCCCCCATTTTAAAATAACGATTACTTCGATTTTTGGAGGTTTTTGCATGTTAATTTTGGTTGTAAAAAAGGTGTTAATTTTGGCAAAAAAGTAGCATGAGATGGACGAGATTTGTTTGTGAAAAGGGGGGTTTTCGTGCAAAATAAGATGGGTGGGTTAGAACGCAGATATTTACATTCTCTAACGCAAATGTATGAGCCTTTTCGATATGCATTTGCTCTAACATTCCCAGATTTCAGATCCGTAGAGTAAGATAGGTTTTATCTGGGCATCAAACAATTTAAAGAAAATGTAGGGGGAAACATCTCCTAACTTCCATAACGTTTTAAGTATTTCCACAATACCTAGTTTTGCCTTTGCTGTCTGTTTTTGCATGGCGAGTGAGAATCTTAAACGAGTAGTCAGCCATACGCCTAAATATTTGTACGAGTTTACCACTTCCATTTCAGATTTACCGTAAAACCATTTTTCATGGCAAGATATATAGCCCCCATTTCTAAACACCACAATATTGGATTTCTCCAGGTTAACCGAAAGATCAAGAGGATCTGCATTTTTTCTCAGTAAATCTAATTGGAGTTGTAGTCCGATTACTGTGTATGAAAGCAAAGCAACAACGTCTGCAAAAAGAATAATAAATAGTTCAACGATGTCAGGGTGTAGCTGAACACCGTGTTTACTGTTGTGGATTATGTCAAGTGTTAGTTCATTTATCATGATTGAGAATAACAGAGGACTTGTAATTTCACCCTGTTTTAAGCCTTTCTGGCAGAAAAGAAATCAGTCAGACCTGCACCACTACCACATCTAACACACGCTTATACCACCTTGTACATGCTTTGAATAGCACTTAACATTTTACCCGATATTCCCTTCTTCAACATGATAGGCCATAACTTCGCATGGGAAATAAGATCAAACGCCTTCCTAAAATCAATGAAAGCGACGTAAAGTTTTTTTGTTACACGTTAGATGTTTTTGAATAGCAGCAACAAGTGTAAAGACATGATCAATAGTGCAATGGTCTTTTCTAAATCCAGCTTGTTCCTCGCCAGTGATTCCTTTATCTTCGATCCAGTCTGCCAGGCGTTTATTTAAAATATAGCTGTATAGTTTACTACATAAGAGAGAGAGAGAGAGAGAGAGGAGAGGAGAGAGAGAGGAGAGAGAGAGAGAGAGAGAGAGAGAGAGAGAGATGGGAGAGAAAACTGTCTACAGAAGCATTTCTGCCCAGCCATGAAATCAGTGACACTAACCACTTTGCCACGGCTACCAGTGAGGAAATCAGTTAATTTGCCTCGTAGAAAATACTGTGAACAAAAAAAAATCAGTCATCATCACTGTTTTCACAATGAAAAGTCATCATCCTTCTAGAAAACAGTGATAATAAGTGATTTCCAGAAAAACAAACAAAACAAACAAACGAACGGTCTACTTTTTTTTTTTTTTTTGAAGGGTAATAAGCGTTATCATCAGGAAACCAAGAAAAGATATGGGCTTCTGAATCAAGCATTCTACCATAGAAGGAGGCAAGGAGGCGTGGGTGAGACAGAGCCTCGGATTGACCCCAGGCGCTCGCGTTATAGCGACAGCTGAGATCGTGCTATCCAGCAGACCAGGCGATTTCTCCCTATAGTGGCCGTGGCGTTGTTAGCTCCCTGAGACTACATCCTCTGTGGGACTGAAGAGTGGGCTGTGGTCAGGTCACGTCATCAGCATGGTCAAGTCGTCGGTGATTCTCTCCTCCTGGGCTGCTTAGCTTTCACTGTCTGCTCTGCAATGTTCAGAGGTAGAAAACGTGAGTTGGTCTCTGTCTCTGTTTGCGCTTTTGTGTGTATATGTCTCTCTCTCTCTCTCTCTCTCTCTCTCTCTCTCTCTCTTGTGTGTGTGTGTGTGTGTGTGTGTGTGTGTGTGTGTGTGTGTGTGTGACTGGGGATGTGTGTCTGTGCATTTGTGCACGCCTCTCTCTCTCATTACTTTCTTAGGGAATGGTAACGTTCCTGTTTTAGATGAAGAAGAGCAAGAAAGCTGTGAGGAAATGATGTCCATGGAAGAGGCAACATGGGCATTGAAAGTGTTAAAGATGGACCAGCGCCAGGAAACGATGGTTTAACAGTAGAATTTTCCAAGCGCTTCTGCTCTAAAAAGCCGAGATATAGCAGTGAGCGCATTCGGTGATAGGTTTGGAAAAGGTAACTTGTCCTCTTCACAGTCAAACAGGTGTGATAACTTTGACACATACAGGAAAAGATTTGAGATGAGAAGACATGAATAATCGGAGACTAATCACAGAATGGGACAGAGAGACTACAAATTACAAGCAAAATGTCCAGCAGAGAGGATGACAGGGATAAAAAAAAAAATAATCAGTGAAGGCCAAGTTGGAAGAAGCATAGCGACAATTCTCAGATTGACTGATGGCGCTGTCCAGCAGTCTCGCCGAAATAAACTGCCAGCAGTTGTAGTTGCTGTGGAGTTTAACGTGCCTTTGACTCATTTTCAAAACAACTTTCGGGAGTTAGGGTTTGGAGAGACGTTTATTTCATGGGTAAAAGTTCTTCTTGAAGAAATGCACGTAGTTATATGGAATGCTGATGTTGGATCAGCGAAGATCTCTTAACATAGAAAGAGGTTTAGACAAGGTTGTTGTTTCCATTTTCGGTATGGAGCTTTCAGCTATCAACCTACGTGTGGAGATGAATGATTGAAAGGTATTAAGCTGGAAGGAAAGTAAGTCTTTCTGCGATTTCATTTTTTTCTGTATGCTGATGATATTTCTTTTGTTGTTGCTGCAAGACAGGGATGAAGTCAAAATGGCACTTGATATATTTACTTTTTTTTCTACATGTTAGAACTTGACATTAATAGAAACAAGACAGAAGCAGACTCCACTATTTTAAGTTCAGGATGCCAAGGCCACGTCATGGCCTTAACTGAAAACAGGGATTAGAATGTTAGGCATTGTTTCTAACTGTGAGATGTCTTGTTCAGAAATCAAATGAAACAGGGGGAAACGCATTAATGTCATTAAAAGAATCATAGGTTTGTGGCAGAAATGAAATTGAGGTTTCCTTGGCAAATCTCTGGCATTAATAGCCATATTATCCCACATGTCATATGTATCGTGAAAGTCCTATGTCTGTCTGAAACATAACTGAATATTAGTAATACTTCATTATGTCGTTCCTTCTTGAAACGCAAAAAAAAGGAATAAAAACAAGCAAAAAGGCGTTTGAAAAGGATCGTAGAGTGTACTGTAAAGCGAATTTGAAGAAATGGATTTACACATGTCTGACGTCCACATTATGCAGCAGTCTTTCCTATTGCGTTGGTGAACCGACTTTATTACGATACAGAATCTGGTAAAAGGCTTTATATTCCAGCTGCACAGATATCACAGCTTGGAGATTTTGTATGTGTGAAAGCAAACCCCCCATTGAAATGAGTTAAGACAGAAAATATACAGTACTTTTATGAGAGCAGCCTCGCGTACATGGGGCTGGCTCTAACACGGAAAACAACAGTAGAAAATCCATTGAAGTGTGTTTTATAGAACAAACAAAGAAACCGTCCCGCCAGCCCCTACACAGAGTTTGAGTTTGCTACGAGCTCAGTTGGGAAGACTGGGACCACCATAAAAACTTTATCCCATTTAATGGATACTTCTCTGAGAGTGTTGCCAAATTTCCTGACCAACACTACAGGTATGTGTTTCTCTGGGCCTGGTTGCCCCCGGGGAAATTTTATTATGAAAGTAAGTGTGATTTACAGCTGCCCTGCGTCTCAGACCAGAATGGAAATCCGTAACATCTTTTTCTCATTTCATTCTCTCGTTCAGCATAAAAAGAAATTTCTCAAATTCTGGGCCCTTTTGCCCTGCTCTCATGGGGGACCCTTTTTGGTTTCCTTTCCAGTCTATGGGCTTGGGTTTTGATTCTGTCAGTGTCACCGGTATCGGAAAAAGTCCACAAAGGCTTTTTATTAAAGGACGTGATGGTGCTCACTTACTCTGGCTCTATGGCTAAGCAATTTTTGTCATCGTAGGGGGCTTATTTAGGTGGTGTCCTGTGTATGTTGGATCAGAACAGGCGCCAGTGAACACCACCGAAGTGACTTCCCAGCGGTTGCAGTGTTCCTCCAGTGGGTTGCCTCTTTACGATTTGACTTTGGGACTGTCCCTGTGGATTCCCGGTGCCGGGGCTGAGGTGGACAGGGCCAGGCTGTGGCTGTGGACGGGGTGTCGAAAAAGGGGCAGCATGAGTGCACTGCCACTGAGGTGGACAGGGCCGGTGTGGTGTGGCGGGGTGTCGTAAAAGAGCGGAGTGGTGCACTGCCACTGAGGTGGACAGGGCCAGGCTGTGGCTGTGGACGGGTGTCGTAAAGAAGGGGAGTGAGTGCACTGCCATGGGGTGGCAAGAAGAGGAGACAGCAGAAGAAAAGAAGACAAAAATCACTTTATGACAATCCTGTTTTGTTTTTCAAACATTGGGCACAAAAAGAGAAGGGTCGTCATTTTTTTCCCCCTGGACCGCTGGGGTCGTTGGGGGGACGTGATGAGGCAGACCGCCATTTCTCTCCAGGCTCTTCTTTGGTAGCTGTCGTAGGGGAATCTGGCATGGTCTTTTGGTCCGTCCTTTTATTGTGGGGCCGCTCTTTCTCTGCCGTCCTCGTCTGCGCCCCTCCTTCAATGGTACCTTGAAGGAGGTTTTGGAGAGGGTTTTTTGTGACGAATGACGGGGGCCAACCTTGCATTTCCGTCGTTTGATGGTTGCCAGAAGGGTTCGGGGGGCCCCCCCAACTAGGTTGTAACCAGGTTCCGCACATAATCATTGGTTTGTGTTCTTTTTAGGAGATGCGGGTAGTTTCCTCAGGCATTGGTCTCAAACGCCTGGATTCTTTTTCTGTTTCGGGCCATCAGTGTCCATGTCTCGCAACATAAAAAAGGATGGAGACACTAGTGATTTGTAGAGCCGGAATTTTGTGTGGAATGTGATGTTGCTTTTCCACACTTGTTCAGTCTGGCCATCGCTGCTAAAAGCGAAATTGACCCTGATTCGGATTTCTGCTGTGAGGTGCCTTCTTTGGAAGGGTTGCTCCCAAAGTTTCCCGAAGCTGGTCACTTCTTCAAGGGGCTCACCGTCAATGGTTAGTTGGCATTTTCGTTAGTCGTGTGTTGACCTGACCTTTGATTCTCTGTGCTGACCTCCATGCCATAGGCACTTGCTCTTGTGACAGTCTGTTTGTAAGTCCTGGAGCTCGGTGTTGCTGCCCCCCCTCCCTCCCTCCCCTCCCCCCCCCCCCCAGGTCGATATTTTTTTGCGAAACGAAGGTTGCGATAGGCCTGCCGCCAAAGCTGTGGAGGTGTGATGTTCTTCGAGGGTCTCTTGCATGATTCTCTCCAGAAAACTTGAAAATATAAAGGAAAGAAAAAAAAGGTACCTTTTTTGAGAATGCTTCAAAAGTTTTGTGCTGTAAGCCCTTGGTCACGAAGTGAAGTGTTGAGGTTGTGGGGAAGCTGGCAGGTTTCTTGTGACCACGTTCAGCCAAGAAGGTAGGGGGGGGGTGGGGAAAAGGTGAACGGGTTTTTTAATATGGTCAAACAAAAGGGGTGGGGGGAAAGAGGGGGTGGGGAGAGGTGGGGGAGGGAGAGGACCATCGGGTGGGGTTTACAGAGAAAGGTGAGGGGGGGTGATGGTAAGGAAAACATGGTTCAAAAACATGGAAAAGAACATTGGGGGGGGGGGGGGGGGGGGAGCAGGAAGGGGGGAAAGGGGGGGGGGGGGGCAGCTTGAGAAAAACAATTTATTCCCGACATTGAGTCCCCCAAGGACTCAAAAAAGCCAAGGGTTTATTTTTCTGGTTTCCCCCGAATTTGCGGTATTTGGGCCCCCTTTTTGCCATTGCGCCAAAGCGCTGCACTCTGAGTGCGACAGGGTTTTGGGGCAGAATAAAGTGGTTTCCACTGATGTTTTTTTTCCGTCAGAATTTTTTCCCTGTGTTCTTTGAAACGATCATTGAGTGTCTGTTGTTTCTTACATACATAAGCAAAAAGGTAAGGTCGGACATAGAAAAACATTTTGAGTTTGACATGTGAAAGGGTTTCACCTGAAACTTATGATCTGATGGGCCTTGGGTATTGTTTCAGGGTTAATAAAAGTAAGGTTTTAATTTGGTTTCTTGCAAGGGAAATTTCCAGCTTGAGAGAAGGGGGCGTAGATGGGGGCAGCATGCACAAGATGGTCACCAAGGTTTTTCCCCCCCTTTAAAGCCACAATGGGGGTTGGTTGAAAGATATTTAAGTTGGGTCGTTCCTGAGGTCGGAAGTTGCGACATGAATGTTTTTCACAGGTGTGTTGTGTGGGGTGATAGGCCCCAAAGTCAGTATGCATCGGTCCGTCTCGCAGATCCCCTTTTTTTCTTTTGGGGCTTGGATTTGGAATTCTTGGTCGTTCCGGGGATTGTACAAGGAAAGGGTAACCTTGGCAGTGAAAAAAAGTAGCCTTTGTTGTTGCCTTTTCACAAAAGCCCTGTCTGGCTACAGGTTGCGCACCTCAGGAACTGGGAAAAAAAAGGGATGCTGTCTTTCGTGCAGGTGGGTGGTGGATTTCCAAAAGTGTTTTTAAAAGGTGGAGATGTAGGTACCCTTCCTGACTCCCACTGTGGTCGGAAAGAATGGCCCCCGCTGGTATTGAGGATTACTGTGCTGTAGAGTGTTTTGTAGAGGGGCCTGGGTCTTGGACGAGCCCCCTCAATGTTGAAATCTTAGAACCGCCCCAGGCCGTTGGCCCCCACCCGGGCGAAGCCTTCTTAAAGTCGATGAAGTTGTGGAAGACCTTTTGGTGTTTTTTGAGCTTTTCAATCAGGGCTCGGCAGTTGAAAATTTTTTTTCCACAGTGCTCCGCCCTCTTCTAAAACCGCTTATTCTTTGATAGCTTCCCAGCCTTGGAT
>JAMYXO010005902.1:0-14622 GCA_033310375.1 Conus canariensis | reverse complement strand
CGACACTCTCAACAGAAAACGAGAGGAAAATGGAAGCTTGGAGCCGAGCCATTTCCCCATTTTACACCCGTTCATATCTGTAGAATGCTTCTTGCACCGCTCTTCAATCTGACCGATTTCAACATTGCATTCTCTTCCACCCCTTATCACTTGATCCCATTGAACACGTAACTGTTCCAAAATAAACTATTTGACTTGCCACTGGAGGCGGTGTTGTACCTTATACAGTCTGGTTTGAAGCCCACCACGATTCTCCTTGGTCGCCGTCTCAATGGCAGACCCGTCAGAGTAATTGGGGCTTCCTTTGGAGAACCCCAAGGCACCCACATAGCCACTGGCACATCGCCGCCCCTCTGGCCGGGCACTGTCTCTCAGGTCGGCATGGCTTGGGCATTCCTGTAGGTCATGCCGTGCCATCCCCTCCACTTGCCGCTTACACTAAACTACATGAGAGGCGGACATTAAACCAACCAAAGAGATGGAAAATAAACATTTTGACAAAAACGGATTGTAAACCCTGTAGATGAAAGATTCTAAATTTAAAGAGGAAAGCTATGAACCGAGACCATTAAAACCTTAAAAAGGGACACTGAACCACATAAAAAGGAGGACCCTAAACCTTGTGAAAAGAGGAAACCAAGTCCCAAGAAAATACCACGTGAAAGGGCACTAAACCTCTGGGAAGGATGACGGTAAGCCCTACAAAAATATGGAACTACACTGTAAGCAAAGTGTAACCAACTGCCCTGAAAGGGAGGAGACTAAACCTTTGGGGGAAGAGAACAGTAAAGTCTGTGAACAGAGGAAACCAGGCCGTCCAGAAGGACAACACTCGCTACTTTAAAAGGATACTCAACCCTATGAAAAGAACATTAGACAAGAGCATGTTAATGCCCATAAAAGAAAACACTAAACACTATTTGAAAGATGACACCAAACTGTACTTTAAGAAGGGCAGCAGAACATATGAAACGATCCACACGTTAACGCTGTCACAGAGGTTCCGTGTATTAAAGGACACTTGAATCAGGAGGTACCAGGTGCACACAAGGGAATATTACTGGAAGAGCTCTACGGACTTCAACACTTCTGCAGCTTAGTCCCAGATGATCTGAAAACATGCGTCCATGTTCCAGATCGATGAAATAGGTGACCGGCTACGTAGCGGAGTCAACCATTCACGCGCTTCCAGAAAATATTTCCTCTGGCACCCCTGTTTTGTGTCCTTGTACCACGTAACATTGACATAAGAAACCAGAACACCTATATAAAGCATATGAACGACCGACACTAAACGCTAGAAAGACGCACAAAAGAGAAAACGCTAAATTTGGTGAACCAAGAAGACAAACCCTGACAGAGAGTCCGTTCAACAAAGCAGACAAAACAGCTGAAACAAGACATACACTGAAGAAAGACGACACTGAATCCTCAGGAAATGAAGGCAAACCATTGGAAAAGCGCACAGTGAACCTCTCCACAGAACCAGGTACAGAACTATTTAAAAACAAGATTCTAGGTCTACGAAACAACAAAAATATGGGGAAAAAAACTGGGGGCTGTACTGGAAAAGTGCAGAAGGAATAAGAAAAAGAAGAGAAAAAGATTGAAGTACAAGACCACCATGCCACCTATCCTAGTACTGGGCTGCATTCCTCGAGTTCACTCATCCTGGTCTCCGTTTTCCACGGCCGTTGGTGCAGGAGTTCTTTTCCCCTGTTGATATAAAATATTTTTAACGAGTGAATTCTTATGCCAATACCTCTCAAATACAACATTTAGTTTTATGTTTGTGCGCTTCTTTCCTTTTTACCAAAACTAGTCATTGTTTACCTATACGTATGCTCACTCTCTACGATTGTGAAACAAAACGATTAGAGATACATGTGTATCGGTAGAGGTTGAGTGGAGATGTTTGTGTGTGTGTGTGTGTGGGGGGGGGGGGAGAGAGAGAGAGAGAGAGAGAGAGAGAGAGAGAGAGAGAGGGTGTGTGTGTGTGTGTGTGTGTGTGTGTGTGTGTTGTGTGTGTGTGCGTGCGTGCCTAATTTAAGAATTGTTACACGCTCTCTCCTTTCAGATTTAGCATCCCCATTTCACATGGTTTAGAGTAATCTTCCAAAATGCCTCATTTCTCTATCTCTCACCTGCAATGAAAATCTAATTTCTGCGCCATTACTGAAATCAATATCAGAATTTTCTAACAAATCCCCCCCCCCCCCACCTCCCCTTTTCTTTGTTGCTATTGTTCCAGAATTCGAGTTTGGAGTCAGTTATGCTCCGTCAGTGTAGTAAAAAAAATTCCTTGGCATTAAGTTACCAAAGAACTGACAGCCAAGTTCCCTGCAACAGATTAGGCAGGCTGTCGGTTACAATTGGGCAGAAAAAAGGCGGCGGTAAGGCACGGAGAGGTGGTGTGGGGAAAATGCAGGGATGAAGGAAGGAGGGAGGGGAGGGATAGAGTTGGAGATCCACTCCACAACGCACAACAAAGGTGGACATGGGTCTGCAAGAAACCATTTGAAAAAAAAAAAGCAAAAACCCTACAAAGTCCTGAAATCAAACAAATTGTTGTAACTACACCTAACTACCTACCTACTTGCCGGTTTATTACCTGCCTTGCAAGAACAAAACTAACCAGTTAAATGCCAGCATAGGAAAGTACAACATTTGCACTTACATCATCGCCGGTTGTCTTTATAGCACTTGAGTTGTGCTGTCATGTGAATCTCTTCCAGAGACGTGTGTGTTCTTGGTGAGGATGGCAACTGTCCTGGAAGACGTTGCACAATGGTTCTCTGATAGGCTGATACCAACTCTCGGAGAGTGGTCACTCTTTATGGCCTGCCAAGAGAAAAGCCTTAGATTAAATTCTGAAGAAGTCACCAAACCATGAGAAAGAATAAACTATATCAACGAAAGAAGACATCAAGGCCTTTAGTTAATAAACATCGAAAATAGATGGGATACTAAAAACAGTGAAAGGCATTTAATCTCAAGAAAGAATACTCTAAATCCTGTAAATGAAGACTGGGGCTGAAACTCCTTGACAAGTTACATTAACCCCCCAGAAAAGGTTTGTCGCCAACACTTTGGAAGAAGATACCGCTCAATCATGCAAACGGGGGACGCTAAACCTGGTGGAAGAAGAGAGCAGTAAACCTTATGTCAAGTGTCTATAACCTCTATGGATGGAACACTTTAAACCATAAACAGTACAATAACCCTACAAAAGAAGACCATGAATCCCTAAAGAAAGGGACACCAACCATTAAAGAAGAGGGACTTACCGCACTTGATGATGGTGGCATCCGTCTGTCTTGAGACAGTGGTGTTGCACCATGGATCAGTCAGTTGTGGAGTTGCAGCGTCTGCTGTGGCTGAAGAGCCCGATCATTGAGCGGCAGACTCTGTTGCAATTGCCGCTGGTGATGTCTCAGTCATGCGTGTCTGTGCCGACGCGATTCTTTGCCATCAGCAGTGCCTCCGTTCTTCCCACTAGGCCTCTCTCTTCTGCTCTGCTCGCTTGATGCCGGCCTTCATGGTGGACTGCCAGCTGATCCAGTCTGAAGCTGCTGTCTCCAGGTCTGCTGGGTCGAGGCTGCCTGCCCTCAGGACGCGCTTACACACATTTCTGTAGTGAAGGGCGGGCCGTCATGTAGGTCTGGAGCCTGTAGCCAGCTCGCCGTACAGCATTTCCTTTGGGATGCGACCTTGATACATGCGGCTGACGTGGCCAAGCCAGCACAGGTGTATCTGTGTCAGCATAGCGAACATGTTCGGCATTCCTGCCTGGGCCAGGACGTCCGTGTTAGTGATGCGGTCCTGCCAAGTGATGCCCAGGAGTCTTCTGAGGCAGCGCAGATGGAAGGCGTTCAGTCTGTGTTATCGAGAATACAGGGTCTTTGCTTCGCTTCCGTAGAGAAGAGTGCTCACAGCATGCAGGCATGGTACACTGTCATCTTGGTGTTTGACGTTAGCATGGTGTTCTCCCAGACTCTCTTCACTAGACGGACTATCGCTTTTGCCGTCTTGCCGATCTGCACGTTCAGCTCGGCGTCCACTTACCGGTTGCTGGAGATGGTGGAGCCCAGTTAAATCGAGTCGTCAACGACTTCGAGGGTGTGATCGCCGATGGAGGTGCGGGGAGTGCTGCTGACGTCTTGGTCCATGATGTTTTTTTTTCAAGCTGATAGAGGCCGAACTCGGTGCAAGCATCAGCGAAGCAGGTGATCCGTTTAGCGATTCCTTGGTGTGGGCAGTGAGGGCGGTGTCGTCTGCGAAGAGCATCTCCCCATTAAGGACTTTCTGCACCTTCGTCTTTACTCGGAGGCGTGCCAAGTTGAAGAGGCTTTCGTCACTCCTAGTGTGGAGGAAGATGCCGTCTTAGTTAGTTAGTGTTTATAGGGTCCAGCGGACTACTAAGAGCCAAATCAGGACCTCAGCTATCATATCTGCTTAGTCTGTAGATACAAATACCCACACTAGTATTAACACATCGCTTAAAATTTATGAGGACAAAAGCACAATTATCTGTTCAACTCCAACGACACCTGTATACATTATTAAAACACTATATTTTATAAAATAAGTTTACCCCTTTCAAAAACGAAAAAATAAGATCTACTGAAATCTCACGAAAAAGAACTGATAAATCACTGGTGGAAAACAACTTCTCTCTGATACACATCAAATCAGCACATTGTCAAAAATGATTAACACTGAACAAGCTGTCACATGCAACACACCATGGGGGGTCTTCCCTTCTGAGTATCCAACTGTGCGTTATATAGCTGTGCCCAATATGTAACTGTGACAAAACCGATTCCTCTTTACGGTTACGTACCACTGATGGGAAAGGACTGGTTAAATCTGGGCAAATTTTAATTTATTATGAATTTGATTAGACCATTGACTCTGCCACAGTTCACGACAATACAAACTAGATTTATGACGTAGATCTGAGTGAGGAACAAACTGCATAGGCCTCCTGGAAAGACTTGCACCGAGAGCTTGTTTGGCTGCTTTGTCCACCACTGAGTTACCATAGATTCCCATATGGCTGGGGACCCACAAGAAAACTATATGCTTTCCCGAAGAGACAAGCCGAGTATGAAGATCATGAATATCAGCCAAAACTGGATGTGAAACTTCTCTTGTCGATAAAGCCGACAATGAATCCGATAAAATAAGGAAATCATTCTGATCTGACCTGGACACCGCACTGAGGGCCAGATTTAAAGCCTTCAGTTCAGCAGTATAAACAGACGACCAATCCCGCAATCTTAAAGTAGGCTCCTGAAAATTATCACACACAATGGCAGCTGCAGCCCTCTCACCTTTTTTAGAACCATCTGTAAAAATCTTGATAAAATCTTTATAAAGTTTACATTGCCCAAGATAAAGTTGTTTATATGCAGCACTCGAGGTGACCTCCTTTCGAAATTGAGTTAAATATAAATTGATCTCTGGATTGGCGACTTTCCAGGGAGGTACATCAGTCTGTAATGGACCGTCATCAACAGCATCAAGGTCAATGCCAGCTGCCCCGAAGTGGGGCAAAATACGAATACCCAGTGGAGGAATCTCATTTGGCTTTAAGTCACATTTGGCTCTAAAAGGCGGGTTCATGACAATATCATAGGCAGGGTTTTCTGGATTAGCCCTCAGTTTCAGATAGTAATTCATGGAAAGACACAAACTCCTTAGCTCCAGAGGGGGTTCACCAGATTCAACATACAAACTCTCTTTTGGAGATGTGCGAAGTGCTCCCAGAGCAATCCGCAGTCCTTGATGAATTGGATCAAGAGCTTTGAGGTAAGACTTTCGTGCAGAACCATATACCACACACCCATAATCTAGCTTTGGTCTCACCAAAGCCCGATACAATCGCAACAAAGTTCGCTTGTCTGCACCCCAATCAGTGCGACTAATAACCTTCAAAACATTCAAACCTGACTGGCAAGATTGTTTAATGTACTTAATGTGAGGCAAAAAAGAAAGCTTATTATCAAAAATAACCCCCCAAAATTTCACTTGTTTGGAAACTTTAATTACCTGACCATTGAGACTGATAGCCGATTCTAAGACCTGAGATCTTTTCCTATGGAAATGAATACACTCTGTCTTTGTAGCTGAAAACTTAAATCCATTTTCAGTAACCCACTGCTGAACACGATTAACACACAACTGAAGTTGACGCTCAGCTGCAGCCAAAGTTTTCCCCTTGGCAGAGATGGAGAAGTCGTCAACAAACAATGACTTATCAATTCCAGACTTTACTGACTGAACGATGTTATTAATCTTGAGATTGAACAGAAGTGGAGAAAGGATGCTACCCTGAGGGACACCCATCTCCTGCTCAAAAGGATCCGAAAAGGTCGAATGAAGTCTAACACTGAAATGCCTGTTTGACAAAAAATTAGCAATAAACATTGGTAAATTACCTTTGAAATCAAGTGCCTTCAAGTCCTGAAGAATTCCATGCCTCCATGTTGTGTCATAAGCTTTTTCTAAATCAAAAAGAATAGAAACTACATGTTCTCCATTAATCAAAGCATTCCTGATAAAAGACTCATATCGAACCAGGTGATCAGTAGTACTGCGGTTGTTCCAAAATCCACACTGGGAAACATCTAAGGCCCCCTGACATCCTAACTGCCATAACAATCGAGAATATACCATTCTCTCCATAGTTTTACATAAGCAACTAGTAAGAGCTATAGGACGATAGTTGTTAGGATCCGAATTATCTTTCCCTGGTTTAGGAATAGGGATGCCCCTCTCCAAGAAGGTGGAAAATATCCTGAACACCAAACATGATTAAATAGAGACAACACCACCTTTAAACCCTCAGCTGGCAAATGTTGAATAAATTGATAATGAACGTCATCTGGTCCAGGAGCCGAGTTGTTGGCTTTCAAAATGGCGTCCTTTAACTCATCCATGCTGAAAACGCAGTTGTAATCCTCAGAACTATCTGGCACGAAGGAGCAAGATTTTAACTCCGCTGATCTTTTGATACGCTGGAATTCCTTGCAATAATGATCAGCTGACCAATGTTGATGGATAGTAACAGCTAACAAGTTAGCAACCTCCTTTTTATTAGTAATAATCGATCCGTTTACTTGCAAACATTTTATAACTGATGTAGGAGATAAGATAATGTTGCTTATAGCCCAGCCGACCGCAAGGGGCCACATCAGGGCTGTCACCACGTTAAAATCAACTCACAAGTCATTAAAAAAAAACAAAAAAACTTTCACACATCTCTTTAAATGACATCTTCTAGAAACGCACCAGAAACTTCATTAAAAATCTTTCTTCCGTAAAATCTTAAATCAGATGAAAAATGTTAATCTCTCTCAAAAAGTCAAGGATCACGTCAGGCGGGACATCCCTGAACAGGATCTTCATGGACTCCGCTGTAAAATGTTTGTGTCTCACATCGTGCAAGTCCCAACACTCTAAAAGAATATGTTTCATTGTGAGTGGCACATGACATGGAATGCACCACGGAGCTTCTTCACTCTTTAAAAGGTAGGAATGAGTAAAATACGAATGGCCTGTGTGCAGCCGGCACAGAACCGTTTCCTCTTTACGACCACCAGACGTAGATGGGAGGAACTCCTTAAGGTTTGGACGGATCCGAAAGAGTTTGTTATCCGTCTGGGTATTCCAATCCTCCTGCCAGAGGTCTTTCACATAATCATTAATTTTGGGTTTCAGATCTGAGCAGGGGATATATATGTTGGACAATTTCTCTCTTGTAGCATTCTTGGCTAAACGATCAACCATTTCGTTACCTCCGATGCCAACATGACCAGGAACCCAAGCCAGAATAATGTTGTAACCATCCACTTTCAACTTGCTAAAAAGTTCAAAGAAATGTAAAAGTTCTGGATGCTGAAGGTTGCGGCCAGCTATGGCCTCCAAAGCTGACAGCGAATCCGACAGAACCAGAAAGTCCCTCTTGGTAGATTGTGAAATTATTTTCAATGCCAGAACCAGAGCAGTAAGTTCAGCAGAATAGACAGAGGCATCTGGAGGTATATGTTTTAACAGTATCTGAGAAGGAGCACCAGGGCAATAGGCTGCACAGGCCACTCCATCCTCAGACTTGGAACCGTCAGTGAAAATTTTCTGACAGGATGGAAATTTTGAACAGAGGTCAGCATACAATGCCTTGTATGCCTGAGAGCTGGTGGACTCTTTACGAAAAGCTGCGAGATCAAAACGAATCTCTGGTGTGAAAAAGGTCCACGGAGGCTGATCCGGAAACTTGGAAAAATCAGACAACTCCTTGGTCTAGACCTGCATTCCGCGCGTGAGGCTGCATACGAACACCAAACGGCGGAATACAGTTAGGGTTGTTTTCGAATTTGTTTTGAAACTGGGGGTCAAAGACAGTCATAGGCAGGATTCTGCGGTTCTGAGAACAGTCTGATATAGTAATTTAGAGACATTTTCAGCCTGCGGTTGGACAGTGAGGGTTCACCTGCCTCTGCGTACAGGCTGTACACAGGGGTGGTGCGGAATGCTCCAAGACAGAGACGAAGCCCTTGATGGTGGATAGGGTCCAAGAGTTTCAGATAAGAGGGTCTTGCAGAGCCGTACACAGCACAACCATAGTCCAGTTTGGAGCGGACCAGGGCTCTGTAGAGATGCAGCAAAGTTTTCTTATCAGCGCCCCAGTCAGTGTGTGCTACGACCCGCAGAATATTCAGAGCTTTCTTGCAAGAGGTTTTGAGATTTTTAATGTGGCTGAGAAAGTTGAGTTTTTGATCAAAAATAACTCCAAGGAATTTGGCTTCTTTTACAGCTGGAATGGTGGACTTGTCCAGACGAATTTCAGGATCAGCAAAAAATTGACGAAAATTGTGAAAATGGATTGACTGAGTTTTGGTACGTGAGAAGGTAAACCCGTTTTCCTCGGCCCACTGCTGGATCTTGTTGACACAAAGTTGGAGTCGACGCTGTACGCTGGGGTAAGAAGCTCCCACTGCGTACAGCTCAAAGTCGTCAACGAACAGAGAGGACTCAGAGCCCTGGCTTACCGATTTCACAATGTCGTTGATTTTAATGCTGAAAAGAGCAGGAGAAAGGATGCTCCCTTGAGGGACACCCAACTCCTGCCCATGGATGTCAGAGAGTGTGGTGCCAACACGCACCTGGAACTGTCGATCAGCCAAAAAGTTCTGTATGAACAGAGGCAGGTGACCACGGAAACCAAGTCTGTGCAGGTCCAGAAGAATTCCTGATTTCCATGTGGTATCATATGCTTTTTCGAGGTCGAAAAAGATAGCGACCACATGCTGTTTATTGACAAAGGCATTGCGGATGGTGGTTTCCAGACGGATTAGATGGTCAACTGTCGAGTGGTATTTCCGGAAACCGCACTGTTGACTGGCCAAAAGGCCATCGGTTTCCAGCTTCCACATCAGACGGGAGTTGACCATCTTTTCCATCAACTTACAGAGGCAGCTAGTCAGAGCTATCGGACGATAGTTAGAAGGGTTGGTAAGGTCCTTTGCAGGCTTTGGAATTGGAATGATCAGGGCTTTCCGCCAGGAGGGCGGAAAGTACCCTGTGGTCCAGATATGGTTGTATACTTTAAGAAGAGTCTGGAGACAGCTTTCTGGAAAATGCTTCAAAACCTGATAATGAATATCATCCAGACCAGGGGCAGAATCAGTGCAGGTTTGTAAAGCTGTTTTCAGTTCATTGATTGAAAAAGGGAGATTGTAGGCTTCAGAGTTGTCTGATGTGAAATTGTATAAAGATTTCTCTCTGAGCTGTTTGTTTTTTAAAAAGGCTGCAGATTTATTTGAAGATGAGGAGTTCTGTTGGATGGTGGAGGCCAACAGATTGGCAACAGCTTCTTTGTCAGTGATCAGAGCATCGGCAAGTTTCAAGTGATGAATGGAGGGGTTGGTGTTTTTCCCTTTGATTTTTCTGATGATGTTCCAGACTTTTTTCTTTGAAGTTTTTGATGTCAGCCCGGAGCAAAAGTTTCTCCAAGACTGACGTTTACTGATTTTGAAAGTGTGTCTCGATTTGGCGCGGAGTTTCTGATGGGCTCGAGCGTTGGAACCTGAAGGTCGTTGGTATACCCGACGCTGAGCCCGTTTGCGAACTTTTGAAATTTGTTGGCAGTCTAAATTAAACCAGGGTGTTCTGGGCATTTGGAGTTTATTGGAAGACATTGGAATACAGGTTTTAGCACACTTTATCACAGTGTTAGTCAGAGATTCAGCTGGGTCTGGACTCTGAAGAAAATCAGTGTCCTGGAATTCTTTCAAAATATTGGTGGCAAAAAGATTCCAGTTGGCCTTCTTATAATTAAGATGTTGTGAGACAGAGATGTTTTCAGTTAATAAGGGTTTTAAAAGAACAGGGAAATGGTCACTTCCGTGCAGATCGTCATGGACAGACCACTCATAGTCCAGGACCAGCGAGGGGTCACAAATCGACAAATCTAAGCACGAAAGTGAACCTGTGGAAGAGTGGAGGTAAGTTGGAGCTCCATCGTTCAGACAACACAAATCAAAGTCTGAAAGGACATCCTCAAGAAGCAGACCTCTGGATGACGAACTGACACTACCCCAAAGAGGATTGTGACCATTAAAGTCACCCAACAGCAAAAAAGGTCGAGGAAGTTCTTCGATCAGACTGACAAGGTCCTGACGACAAACCGGGACAGAAGGTGGCAGATACAGTGAGCAGATTGTAACAGTCTTGTGGAGAGTGACTCTCGCAGCTACAGCCTGAAGGGAGGTAGTCAGAGCGACAGGACTAAACAGCAAAGTTTTGTGTAAAAGGGCAACACCGCCTGACAGTCCCAATGTGGATGGTTGTGCAGGTTTAGAAAGAATATTAAAGCCAGAAAGAGTGAAGGTCTTCTGGCTTTGAATTTTAGTTTCCTGAAGAGCCACGACGGAAGGTTTTACAGTTTGACACAGAAGTTGCAGCTCCTCAAAATTTGAATTTAAGCCACGGATATTCCAATGGATTAGTTTACTACTATCCATGGTGCAGAGGATGAACAGGAGAGAAGTCAGGTCATCTCCTCGTCATCGTCTGCGTTCAGTGGAGCAAATTTATTGCTTAGTTTCACTGGACTGTTTGGGTCTTCAGACCTGCTGGCAGACTTGCCCACAGGTGAAGAAGGTCTGGATTTTGGAGATGGTGGAGGTTTCCTTCCTCATCTCCACCATCTCCACACTTGGTTGAACTCCCTTGCCCGCACGGGCACTGCTCGAGGAAGTTCGAGGCGGGAGGGTTGGCTTTTTCATCTGCCCAGCAGCAGATGGAGTAGACTGCTGGGCAGTCTGAGGAGTGGCGGATTTTTTGCCTCCACCAGGGGCACCCACTTTGGGTTGGGAGGCGGTGGACTTGCTTCCACCAGAGCTTAACGGTCTTTCTTGCAATGTCTTGGTGAAAGTAAAATTGTCAGTCTGGCAGCAGAGTGAACGGGTGGAAACTTTCTTTATAACGGAAGCATAAGAAGACATTGTTGACGTCTGACTGCCAACAACCTGTTTGCGGGCCTCAAAAAACGAAATTTTCTTTTCAGTCTTCACTCTTTGGATGGTGGACTCCTGAACCCAAACAGGGCAGTTGCGTGAAGAGGAGGGGTGGTCGCCACCGCAGTTCGCACAATGAGCCGGGTCTTTACACGGCCCATCATGGGTTGCCTTGCAACAAACACCACACACCTCCTGCCCAGAACAGCGGTCTCTGACATGTCCAAACTTCTGGCATTTGAAACACCTCAACGGGGATGGGACATACAGTTGGACACGTACATTTAAGTACCCTACTTTAATGACCGGAGGCAGCACAGGGTTGCAGAATGTCAGAAAGAGGGTGTTGGTGGGCACTCTTTCTGCACCTTTTTTGACTGTCACCCTATACACCTCTGTCACACCTTGGGACGCAAGTTCTGTCTTGATCTCCGCTTCCGAGACACCTTTCAAATCCGGGCACCGAATAACCCCTTTGGTCGAATTTAACTGCTTATGGGGGGTCACCCGGATCTCTCTGTCCACGAGTTTTGTTGCCCTCAGCAGCTGCTCCGATTGCCTCTTTGATCTGCACTGGACGAGGAAAGTGCCATTCCGTAGCCTTTTCACTGACTGAGGGTCACCTGCTAGACCCTGAAAGCCCTTCTGAACAGCAAAAGGACTCAGAGCAGAAATACGCTTTTCCTGCTCTGTCCCTTCAACCACAAGCCAGGAAGCCCAAAAACCTGTCCTCTGTCTCGTCTCCATATCCGAGTCACTGTCGGAATCGTTATGACTAGAAACGGGGTCCACTGCCTTCCTCTTCTTTATGGGGGGTGTGATTTTGGATAAAGCCATGATTTATGTTTAGAAATTTCATCTCTCCCTTACCCACCCACCATGGAGTCCAACTAAGGGGCCAGGGCCAAGAACTCATTGTCTTGACCCCTTCCAGGTTTCAGGAGAGATATACGACAAAGAGAAGCCTACTGACCCTATCCCCCCTGATCATGCCCAACTCCCGGGAACAGAGAGCTGAGCACTGCAGGGGTTACCTTGGCCAGTCGGAGAACTGCCTGTCTTGACCCAGCCCCACGAAGGGGAAGCCGATTGATACACCCGGGCCAGAGTGTACCTCCTGTCTAGGAGAGGTCCGAGCCAAAGTGATGTGTTGAGGGCGTTGGCCCTCTCAATCACCAGGATCTCATCCCCCTCCGTCACAGGTCGCACCGCACGGCGAACGCGGCGGATCTTAAGAAGACCACAGAGAGAAAAAGAGTGTGCAAAAGAAGGCTTGAAAGGGAGACGAAGAAAGAAAAGAACCGTTAAGAAAGGCAGAAGACAGAATAGGAAAAAGGTGGGTTACTATTTGTCTGGGCCCTCACTCCTAACCTTTCTGACATGGGAGACCCTACCAGGGGCATCAATTCCTACCACGTAATGCTTGGCCAGTCAGCAGCTTGGCTATACAGGCCTAGAAGCATTGACAACAACTAACCATCTAGTCGAGTATTGATGCCCCCGTCAGCAAAGCCTAAAAGATCACTGGACCACGCAAGCCCTCCGACCACGGCAAGGTTGCAACCCCCGGAGGGTATAACTGATGTAACCGACTTTCCCTTACGAATTAGTTTCCAGACTTTCCTTGAATTGACCTTGAAGGACAGATTTGAACAAATGTTTTTCCTTTTAGTGGAAGCAAAAGATCCGAAAGAATCCATTGCTCGGATTTCTCCGTTTGCTGTTTGCAAGTGGTTCGAGGGAGTTTCGTCCACAGGACTTAAAATGATTAAAAGACTCCGATCTGGTAGTTTACCTTGTTAACTGTGCTACGGAAGCGGCGTCTCGGTTGCTACTGAAAAGGGATGGTTCTCAACTCATGCAGATCACAGTTAAGGTTTCCATTCACCCCTTTCTCAACTACTCGAAAGGGGTAATCAGATGTGTTGACTTGGCTGGAGTTGCTGAATCAGAAATTCGGACTGAGATGGAAAGTCAGGGTGTTCTGCAGGTCCATAGAGTTAAAATCTCTAAAGGAAGTGACTTAATCGAAACCAACACGCTATTCTTGACTTTTGCTATGCCATCTCCCCCAGAGTTTGTCAAAGTGGGTTATGTCCGAGTGAAAGTTACGCCTTTTGTACCATCTCCTTTGCGTTGTTTCAAGTGCCAACGCTTTGGACATTCCAGCCGAGCTTGTCAGGGTCAGGAGATTTGTCGTGACTGTGTACAGAAGAAGCATGATGAATCTTGTATAAGTGCTGTATACTGTGTCAATTGTAAGGGTGATCATCCAGCAAATTCAAAAAGTTGTCCAGTGTGGAAAAAGGAATGCGAGATTCAAAAAGTAAAGATTGAGAGGAACTGTTCCTTTCTTGAGGCTAGAAGGTTAGTGGAGGCCAGGACTCCTTCGGCTGCTACATATGCACAGGTGGTGGTCAACGATTCTGCGAACTGGTCATCGGGTGATGATCTGGGAGCAGCTCCATTCACTGCTCTGGAGAAGAAATTGACAGAATTGTTATCATAGGTTTTGGATCGGCTTACTATACTTGAACAATCAGTTGAGGTTTTGTCTCAGAAATGCAATAGTGTTCCGACCTGCAGTGTATAACAGGCTTCAGTCCCTGCTGGTGAGGGAAGAGGTGTTTCAGTCGTACAAAGTGCTGTGGATCAGAGGTCAGGGGTGAAGGATCGGAGGAAAGAGACGCCCCCTCGCTCACAGGCCAATAACAGCAGTACGAGACAGGCACGCAGTGAGGAGCGTCCTTTTCGGACTCCAGACCCTCCTAGGGGAAAATCTCGAAGTCAGGTATTTGGTGCAGCAGGTTTCAGTCCAGTAAGAGCAAATTCCAAGCATGGCAACAAACAACTTAGAAATTTATCAGGAGCATCGGCTTCTGATCTTGTCTTGAAGATCCGTTTTAGTTCTTTGGTGGACAGTGAAGTTTCTGAAGAAGAGGGCTGATAGATTTTCTTTTAACTACCTAACATGGACATACTCCTGTGGAACATAAGGGGAGTTAAAGCAAATTGTCGGGACCTTGAGCTATTATTGACAGAGTATAGATCTTCGTTAATTGTTCTTCAAGAAACCCTTTTAACTGCAAGTAAGAAGCAT
>JAMYXO010005901.1:7500-14622 GCA_033310375.1 Conus canariensis | reverse complement strand
TTTTTTTTTTTTTTAAAAAAAAAATTTTTTTTTAAAAATTTTAAAAAAAGGGGGGGAAAAAAAAATTTTAATTTTTTGTTTTTAAAATTTTTTAAAAAATTTATTTTGGGGGTTTTTTAAAAAAAAAAGGGGAAAAAAAAAAAGGGGGAAAAAAAAAAATTTTTTAAAAATTTTTAAAAATTAAAAAAAAAGGGGGGAAAAAATTTTTTTTTTTTTTTTTTGGGGGGGGGTTTTTTTTTTTTTGGGGGGTTTTTTTTTTTTTTTGGAAAAAGGGAAAAAAGGGGGGTTTTTTTAAAAAAAATTTTTTTTATTTTTAAATTTAAAAAAAAGGGGGGGGAAAAAGGGGGGGGGGGTTTTTTAAAAATTTTTTTAAAAAAATTTTTTGGGGGAAAAAAAAATTTAAAAATTTTTGGGGTATTTAAAAGGAAATTTTGGGGTTTTTAAAATTTTAAATTTTTTAAAAATTTTAAAAATTTTTTTTTTTTAAAAAAAAAAAGGGTTTTAAAAGGTTTTTTTAAAAAAATTTTTAATTTTTTAAAATTTTTTTTGGGTTTTTTTTAAGGGGGGGGGGGGGGGTTTTGGGGTTTTTAAATTTTTAAAAAAAGGGGGGAAAAATTTTTTTAAAAAAAAATTTGGGGGGGAAAAAAAAAGGGGGTTTTTTTTTTTTAAAAAAAAAGGGGGTTTTTTTAAATTGGGGGGGGGGAAAAATTTTTTTTTAAAAAAAAAAAATTTTAAAATTTATTTTTTTGGGGTTTTTAAAAAAAAAATTTATTTTTGGGGAAGGGGGGGGGGAAAAAAAATTTGGGGGGGGGAAAAAAAATTTTTTTTTTTTGGGGGGGGGTAAAAAATTTTTTAAAATTTTATTTGGGGGGGTTTTTGGATTTTTGGGTTTTTTTTTTGGGGGGGGGTTTGTTTTTTTTGGGGGGGGGGGGGGGGGGGGGGGGGGTTTTGGGGGGGGTTTGGGGGTTTTTTGGTTTTTTTTTTTTTGGGGGGTTTTTTTAATTTTTTTTTTGGGGGGGGTTTTTTTTTTTTTTTTTTTTTTTTTTTTTTTTTTTTTTTTTTGGGGGAAAGGGGGGTTTTTTTTAAATTTTTTTTTTTTTAAGGGTTTTTTTTTTTTTTAATTTTTTTTTTTTTTTTTGGGAAAATTGGGGGGGGGGGTTTTTTTTTTTGGGGAAAAAAAAAAAAAAGGGGAAAAGGGGGAAAAAAGGGTTTTTTTTTTTTTTTTTTTTTAAAAAAAAAAAAAATGGTTTTATTTATTTTTTAATTTTTTTTTTAAAAGTTTTTATTTATTTTTAAAAAAAGGGGGTTTTTTTTTTAAAATTTTTGGGGGGGGAAATAAAAAATAAAAAAATAAAAATTTTAAATTTGGGGGGTTTTGGGGGGGAAAAGGGGGGGGAAAAAAAAAAAAAGGGGGGTTAAAAATTTTGGGGGGAAAAAAAGGGAGGGGAAAGGGGGGGGGGGGGGGGGGGGGGGAAAAAAAAAAGAAAAGGGGGGGGGGGGGTTTTTTTTTTTTAAAAAAAGAAAGAAAAAAAAAAAGGTTTGGGGGGGGGGTGGGGGGGAGGG
Source organism: Conus canariensis (assembly GCA_033310375.1). Lineage (NCBI taxonomy): Eukaryota > Metazoa > Mollusca > Gastropoda > Neogastropoda > Conidae > Conus > Conus canariensis. The sequence goes on along the minus strand of JAMYXO010005901.1, from coordinate 13,059 downwards.
GGGGGGGGGGGGGGGGGGAAAAGGGGGGAAAGAGGAAAAATTTGGAAAAAAAAAAAAAAAATTTTTTTTTGGGGGGTTTTTTGGGGGGGGTTTTTTTGGGGAAAGGGGGGGGTTTTGGTAAAAGGTTGGGGTTTATTTTTTTAAAAAAAAAAATTTTTTTTTTTGGGGGGGGAAAAAAAAGGGGGGGGGGGGATGGGGGGGGGGGGGGGGAGAATGGGGGGGGGGGTTTTTTTTGGAAAAAAGGGGAAAAACTTTTCACGGAAACCACGGGACTCTCTCTTCTCTCTTTCTCCCCTCTCTTCTTCTCTCTCTCTCCCTACTCAGAGTGCGCGGGGGCCCCGCGCAGGGTGTGGTGTATGCTCGAATTTGGGTTTGCGTTTTAAAATTGTGTTGTTTTGTCTTTTCAAAAATTTTTTTCCGGGTTTGTATGTATGTTTATGGGTTGAACGCAGAACGCGATTTGTAGGGTTTGTGTCTTTTTGGGTGTGTGAGGGTGGTGTGGGTGTTTTGCGCGCGTTTTTAAAAATAAAAAATAAATAATTTTAAAAATATATTTTAATATAAAAATTTTTTGTTTTGTTGTGTGGGGTGGGTGTGTGTGTTGTGGGTGTGGGGGGGGGGGGGAGTACTTGAGCGAGTAAATGTGCCGGGCTGTTTTGGTTTGTGATGCGTGTGTGTGGTGCTTGGTGGGGGGCAGGGCGAGGCCCCGTGGGTTTTTCTTCTCTCTTTCTCTCTCTCTCTCTCTTTCTCTTCTCTCTCTTTTATGTATATCCTTATCTGTTTTTAAACTGTCTTTCTCCCCTTTTCTCTTTTTCCTTTTCTTTTTTTTTTAATATTTTTATATATTTTTTTGTGGTGTGTGTGTGTGTGTGTGTGTTTTATTGTTGTTGTTTTTTCTTTTTTTCTTTCTCCTTTTGTCGGTCCTTATCTTTTTGGGCCTGTTAGGAGCGCTTTGCGCGCGACGGGGTTGTGTGTGGGGGTGTGGTGTGTGTGTGTGTGTGTGTGTGTGGTGTGGGGGGGTTGGGTGGTCTGTGTTTTTCTTTTGTGCGTGCTTTGCATGCTTTGTGTGTGCGTGTGTGTATGTTGGGTCTTTTTGGGTTTATTTGTTGTCTTTGTGTGTTTTTGGTCTGTCGTGTGTTAAATGAAACATAGGTTTTTTATAAACTGCATCACACTCTTTTTGCATGATGACATGGATTTTTAAAAAATGCGTTCCCCCGCGGGGTTTTCTCTTTTTCCCTAGCCTGTCTACTTCCTTTAAATTTGCGGGTCCTTCCCATTGTCAGTGTGTGTTTTGGGGGTGTGTTGTGTGTGTTTTGTGTGTTTTGGGGGTGTGTGTGTGTGGTGTGTGGGTGGTGGTGTGTGTGTTTGGGGTTGTTTGTTGTTGTTTGGGCGTTGTAGTCGTGGCGTGTCCTTTTTTGTGCGGTTTGTTTGGGGCTGATTTTTATGTCTGTTGTCAAAGGTTCTGTTGTATGTTGTTTGGGTTTCGATTGTATGTCTTTTTTAGGTCTGATCTGTATGTCTGTTGTGAATTTGGGTCTGTATGTTTGTTTAGGTTGATTGTTGTCTGTTGGGGGTTTTGTTCGCATGATTCCCATGGCGATGGTTTTTTAAACCCCCAGATGGGGATAGGCGCCCCCCCTCCTTGGCCCCCCCAAAACCTTGGGTAAATTTGGGCCCTGTTTCCCCTTGCAGGCTTTTTTGGGGAAAAGGCAAAGGCTAGGGAAAGAAAACCCCTAACAAATTTTTTGGGGGCCCCCCAAAGGGAGGGGGGGCCTTGGGGGTTGGGGGGACCCCAAATCTTCATTTTCCGGCAGCCCCTGAGTCCAGTCGTGGTCAAGAGTTTCCCCTGCTTTCCCCTTTTTGGGGCAATAGCGGTCGGACCGAGAGGGGGGTTTTTGGGTTTGGGAAACACGGTATTTTATTCTTTCCCCTAGGTTTTAAAAGGGCCCCCCTCCCCTTTTTGGTTTTCCCCAATTTGGGGGCCCGAAAGGGAGTGGGGGAGGGGGGGAAGGGGAAGGGGGCACGGGGGGAGTTTGGCTAGTCACGGCCCTTGCATGGGGCCCGATTAGGGAGGATGGTCGTACTCTACTACCGGGGCAAGAGTAGGTTTCCCCAGCCCCCTTGGCGAGGAGAGGCCCTTTCGGGAATAGAAAGGGCCCCCCTCATGGAGGGGGGCCCTAGAAGGGGGCTAAGAAAGCTTGTAAATCCATCCTGCGGATACCCCCGCAGAGGACATTTAAGAAACGCGGTCGAAATCTTTTCAAAAGTTTTAACCAAAGAAAAAAACGCACTTAGGGTTTTGGGAGTGGAACATCGGATCTCGGAAAAACGGAGGCGACAGACCAAAGCGTCGAACAGACATTGTGGGCCAAAAAATAAATTTTACAAAGTTGAAATTGCTCCCCTTAGCGAGAGTTTTGGCAGATACTGGAAAAAAATCGGGAAAGGGGGGTTTGGGTTAAAACCCCATCTTCTGGACGGGAACCCCCTTTGGAGGTTTAAAAAAAAGAGAAGCAGGATGGGCTTTGCAATCCGCCCCCTCGCTGATCAAAAACTAAAAAGTTTTCCCCCAAAGGGAAATTGGGTGTCTTTCTATGATATGGATCCTTTTCCCCAGGAAAGCAGCCGGGACAAAAAATCGTGTGTCCCCCCCACCTTGCCTTTAACCCAGGAACAGAAGAAAACTGTTTCCCAGGTTTTAAGCTTGAAAGCGGTACCCAAAAAGGATAAAGGCTTTTTTTTTTTTGGGGGACTTAAACCCCCGTGTGGGCAGGGACTCCCGTTTGGCGTTTTATGGGGCCCACATTGGTGTGGGACGGGAAAAAAATTTCCAAAAGGGGAAAGCTGCTTTTAACTCTGGGGAGTTTGGTTTGACATCAAAACACATGTTCCAGTCCCGGAATCCACAAGGCCGGGAAATGCCCCTCGCTCCGGACATGGCACTTGTGATTGGGGATCATAGGGGGGGTGACATCCAGGATGTCCCACATCAAAGGAGCAATGAGGGGTGTGGGACTGCTGGGACTGACCCTGTGCTGAGGTGAACTCCCCCTCCATTGCTGAAGCCCCCAAAAAGGAAACCCAATAATCAAAAAGGGAAGGGATGTCCGGGAACTGAAGGTTTCCGTGACGGGGGAAAAACCTTCGGGGCCCAAAACTTGCAAAACCCCAGTTAATATTTTAAACCAGTGAAGTAAATTAAAAAAGGGTGGGAAAAATTCAAAAAACGCAGTTACGGACTCTGCAAAGGTGTCTCTTGGGCACCCAAAGAGGAAACACTGGGGAATGGTTGACAGCAACAACAGGGGAGATCGGCAAAAGCTACAGCAGAAGCAAAAAGGGGGCCCCAAAACAAGTGATGGACGCCCAAGCAGTCAAAGCCAAGCATGTTTCGTCTAAAGGATCTAGGGGAAAAAGTCGGGGGCCCTTGAGCCAGATGGGGACTTTGGGTGGAAAGAAAAGGGTTTTGGAGATTTTAAAACAGTACGGGGGTTTGGAAAACCCCCAAGAAGTTTTTGCAGCCTGAAGATTGTAGGGCCCTCCCCCAAAAGCCATGGCCCCTGAAACGGAAAAGGTGTGGCCTCTGCTTACTGAGAAGAGTGATTTTACAGCGGGGGTTTGTGACCATTTTAACCCCTTTTCTGAATAGACCATCTCAGATCAATCAGAAGCGACCCGGGACATCCCCCCTTTCCAGTTTTGACATCGTTGGCGACCCCGGGAATCGGGGGAAAATCTAGAAGGGGGTTTAAGAGTTCCCAATGGGAAAAACCCCGGGCCCTGATGGCATTCCCTTGAGTTCTTCAAGGAGGGTGCAGGGGGCCATGGTCGAAAAGTTAACAGAGTGATGCGCGTTTTGGGGGGGAGGGGCCCATTTCCCAAAATTCAAGGAAATCCCAACATATCCCCTGTACAAGAAAGGGCAAAAGGGAGTTTCATGGGAAACCCCAGAGGAAACCCCCTATTGGCTAGGGAAAAAAATTATGGGGGTCATCCTGAATGCATTCTTAAACCCTTTTGCTGGACGATGTTTTTCTCCGAAAACCGTTTTGGGCTTAGAAAGCGGGCGGGGGGAAAACGAATGACCCTTCGCTGTTAAACCAGCTGAAAAAGAGAATTTGGGGGGAACAGAATTAGAATTCTAATTTCTTTGTGGCCTGAAAAGGCCCTTTTCGATACTGTCGTGCGAGGGTCTGTGGCTTTACTGTAAAACTTGGTTGCCCCCCAAAAGTTTGAAAAAGTTTATACGATTTTTCCTTGATGACTAAAGGCCCCATAGGGGAAAAAAGGGCACTGTGTCGCCCCCCTTCCCCCGTGCCCAACGGAAAAAGTAAAACAAAGGATGTGTCCTGGCCCCAAATTTCCTGTTCACCCTTTATGAGGGCCAAAATGCTTTTTCTCTGCTCCCCCAAAGTCCCAAACCGCGGGATCAATGTCCGCTACAGAGGTGAGGGCCCGCTTTTTCCGACTTAAGGTGCCGGGGGGGGCCAGAAAAAAAAGTTTTTGAGGCCCATGTTAGCGACTTCCTTTTTGCGATGAGTGGCATCGAAAGCACTCAACGAACCAGCTCCCAAGAGCTTCCCAGTTGCTTGTCTGCGGGCAGAAAAGGCTTTAGCTTGACGATCAGCCTGGGGAAAAAGCGAAGGTGATGCTAAAACCCGCACCCGCCCCTCTCTTCCAGAACCAAAGATCGTAACGAGGACACGACCCGGGAACAATCGAGGCCCACGACCCTTCATCGTGTGGCTTGGAAAAAGGGAAAGTGTCAAAACCAAAAGGGAAAAAAGAAAGGAGTTCCTTGGCGGGGTTTTGGGAAACCCGTGTGGGGAGACAACACAGAAGTGCTTCGCAGGCAGAGATGCCTGGTATCGAGGCGCTGATCATGAAAGCACAGTTGAGGTGGGTTGGGCTTTGTGGTACAACGGACAACACGCGACTTCCAAAAATGGTCTTCTTCTCTTCCAAAAATTGGTCTTTCTGGTTGGCAGCTGGAACAAGGAACACTGGGCGGCATCAAAACGCTTCAAGGACAGCCTGAAAGTATCACTGGCGGCCTGTGACATCCCGCTTCAGGGCTGGGAAACACTTGCCACAGACTGCGTGCCTGGCGACTTGCTGTCCACCAAGTAGTAAAAGCTTCGAAGGAGGGTTTGCAGGAATTGGACCAAAGCGCCAAGCCCGCAAAGAGAGGGACCGGGACCCAATGACAGTGTTTTGCATGCCAGAGTGCAGACGTATCTGTGTGTCCAGCTTTGGTTGCGCTCACACATGGGAGAGTCACTGACGTCTTCGTCGACCACGACGGGCATCCATGAACAGTGTGACCGTTGTGTGGGGTTTGTGACATCTTCTGCCCTGGTTTCTGTCGGTAGAAGGTCAATTTCTTCTCATTACCCTCTTGACTCCCATTCTGTCGTCTCTGGCCTTTCCTTCATCCCACTGTCCTGTCCGTCGTCGTATGTCTGTCTGTATCTTCTCTCTCCTTCTCTCTCTCTCATCTCTCCTCTCTCTCTCTCTTTCCCCTCTCTCTTTCGTGTATCTACTGTTTGGCTGTCT
>JAMYXO010005901.1:0-5000 GCA_033310375.1 Conus canariensis | reverse complement strand
GAGAAAAGACAGTTTATGTGTACAAAAACTTGTTTGGAATCCTGACTACTATGATATGTTTAAAAACGGTCTAATTAGACCCAATTCCATAACTGCTTTGGAGGAAGCCAAACAAATGATAAGTGTAGAGTGTAGATGTTATTGTGTCCAATGCTGTGTTCAATGATACTTTGACAGTGGCTTCAGAATGTATGTTAAAACAACTGAAATTTGGTAGCTTCCCGAAAAGCATGTATGGTTTGACAAAGAGTGCACGACAACAAAAGCGTCCGTAAAAGTTCCCTAAGAATCTTCAGAAATGAGCGATCCAAAGCAAATTTGAACTGAGCACTTGGAACAGAAGAAATTCTACGAAGATTTACTGAAAGCTAAGTCCGATATGCATAAAACTGGTCTTAGAGACAAATTATTGAATGCTACCAACGACTCTAAATTGTTTTGGGCTACTCTGAAAAATGTCAGACATAAGCAAAAGAATTCATTGGGGGACATTTCGAAGGAAGACTGGCGAAATCATTTTGCGAATGTTTTTGAAGCAACATTACAGTCACAACCATCGATTGTTTGTGAGGAGAATAATAATGTTGAACATCAAGAAATAAATAGTTTAAACTCGGTTATTACCGGCGAAGAAATCATCGATTCAATCACACATTTAAAATGCAATAAGGCAGGTGGTCCAGATGGACTTATTCCTGAGGTATTCATTTATTCGTATACATGGATACTGCCTTATTTAGAAGCATTCTTTAACTTTATTTTTACTTCAGGAACCGTATAAACGTGAAATCCTCATGATCCCAACAGTTACAGAGGGGTCTCTCTTTTGAATGTATGTTGTAAATTATACAGCTATATTGTAAATAAACGCCTGGCAGATTCGATTGAAGATAAAGGAATCATTGGCGAGGAACAAGCCGGATTTAGAAAAGACCATTGCACTATTGATCATGTCTTTACACTTTTTGCTGCTATTCAAAAACATCTAGCATGTAACAAAAAACTTTACGTCGCTTTCATTGATTTTAGGAAGGCGTTCGATCTCATTTTCCATGCTAAGTTATGGCCTATCATGTTGAAGAACGGAATATCGGGTAAAATGTTAAGTGCTATTCAAAGCATGTACAAGGTGGTAAAAGCGTACGTTAGATGCGGTAGTGGTGCAGGTCTGACTGATTTCTTTTTCTGCCAGAAAGGCTTCAAACAAGGTGAAACTGCATGTCCTCTGTTATTCTCAATCATGATAAATGAACTATCACTTGACATAATCCACAACGGTAAACACGGTGTTCAGCTACACCCTGACGTCGTTGAACTATTGATGATTCTTTTTGCAGACGATGTTGCTTTGTTTTCATACACAGTAAAAGGCCTACAACTCCAATTAGATTTACTGAGAAAAAATGCAGACTCGCTTGGCCTTTCGGTTAACCTGGAGAAATCCAATATTGTGGTGTTTAGAAATGGGGGCTATGTATCTCGCCATGAAAAATGGTTTTACGGTAAATCTGAAATGGAAGTGGGAAACTCGTACAAATATTTAGGCGTATGGCTGACTACTCGTTTAAGATTCTCACTCGCCATGCAAAAACAGACAGCAAAGGCAAAACTAGGTATTGTGGAAATATTTAAAACGTGATGGAAGTTAGGAGATGTTTCCCCCTATATTTTCTTTAAATTGTTTGATGCCCAGATAAAACCTATCTAACTCTACGGATCTGAAATCTGGGGAATGTTAGAGCAAATGTATATCGAAAAGGCTCATACATTTGCGTTGAAAAAGTTATTAAATGTGGCGCCCAGAACACCAAATGACACGGTGTGTGGGGAAACAGGTAGAGTACCAATAAGTATAGACGCAAAAACAAACGCTGTCCGATTTTGGATCCGCCTCACAAGAATGAACAATGAAAGACTGCACAAGAAAGCTTACAATATGCTTGTAAATCTAGACAGGAATTAAAAAAAAAAAAAAAAACGTGCTGCATATCAGATATCTGCAAGCTGCTTACGATGTACTGTTTTGGTTATGTGTGGCTTAATGGAGATGTGGAAAATGTGCATTGGTTCCTACGACTTTTCAAGGAACGTTTAACTGATTGTTGGAAACAAGGATGGTGCAGTAGGCTCCAGGAACATGACAGATATTCTATATACAAAACGTTTAAATCCGAGTGTTCATTAGAAGCGTATTTTGAGTGCATCAGAAATAAGGCATTAAGGGATATCTTCATGCGATTCAGACTTGGTATCACAGATATAACAACTCATAAATTCTGCTATTACCCAGATCTTTCCATGGACTTACGTTGCCCGTTATGCAACGTTCAGCTGGATGATGAATTTCATTTTCTGTTCTACTGTCAGCGTACTGTACAATTGAGAACAAAATATATCCCACGTCACCTGACTCAAAATTCGTCAAAGGAATTATCAATTCTGAATAGCAGGAACTTTATGAATGATATTGCTCGTTTTATTTATCATAGTATGAAATTAAGATTAGCTTGTCAAATTTCGTAAGTTAAATTGATTTTTTTTCTTTTTATTCTACCTGGGCTGGTGGCCACGTGTTCAATATCTTTACTGTGTGCGTACATGCCTTTCTGTCGGTTGGTTAGCGTGTGTGTGTGTGTGTGTGTGTGTGTGTGTGTGTGTGTGTGTGTGTGTGTGTGTGTGTGAGAGAGAGAGAGAGAGAGAGAGAGAGAGAGAGAGAGAGAGAGAGAGAGTATCATTGTGAAAGAGGAAATGTTTCTACTAAAAAACGCAAGTTTATAAATCTTAACTCCTCCGCTTATACAAAGAAAGAGGACATAATTTCACACAGGGATCATTTCAGTAGATAGTCGCAACGCGAATCTACTAACTTCTGAAACGTTACTAGTACTACTATCTTCTGAAAGCACTACTATAATTTTCATAAGTTAGTAGTATTACTACTATCTTATGAAAATTATAGTAGTGTTTTCAGAAGATAGTAGTACTGGTAACGTTTCAGAAGATAGTCGCTTCACACACGTGCGCCACGCGCTCTCCTCCGGCGGCACGCGATCCTACTTCAATGCTTGTTGTAAGGCAAACTCATCGTAGGTGGTTGTTGTATTTGATTGTTTCCGATTTGTTACATGTTACTTGTATCAGTAATATACAAATGTAATTGATAATGAACAAGAAAGGGTATGTTTGGTCACATTTATTGAACAGTACTTTCTACTGCTTCTATTACGCACTGCAAGTCTACAAAACTACTATTATCATCACATAGAAGTTGATCGATGATTAAAACAAGAAATAAAACCAAAAACAAAACTATTTGTAAATGTGGTGGCTATTGTAAAGCAATGATTGCTGTACTCAAGTTCAAATCTTAACATAGCCCCAAAAGTCACTCTCCCCGAACACAGCCCTGCTGTCACTCTCTCTGAATATAGCCCCTAAAGTCACTCACTCTGAACACAGCCCCAGACTCACTCTCCCTTAGCACAGACCCAGAGTCACACTACCTGAACACAACCCCGAAAGTCCACTCACCCCGAACATAGCCCCAGAGTCACTCTTTCTGAACATAGCCCCGAAAGTCTCACTCTCCCTTAGCACAGGCTGAGGGTCACTGTCCTCGAACATAGCCCTACAGTCACACTAACTGAACGCAACCCTGAAAGTCCACTCTCCCCAAACATAGCCCTGGAGTCACTCTTCGTGAACATAGCCTCAAAAGTCTCACTCTGAACACAGCCCCAGATTCACTCATCCTTAGCACAGCCCCAGAGTCATTCTCCCTGATTATAGCCTCGAAAGTCACTCTCCCTGAACATAGCCCTGAAAGTCACTCTCCCTGAACACAGCCCCAGATTCGCTCTCCGTGAACATAGCCCCGAAGTTCACTCTCCCTGAACATAACCCTGAAAGTCACTGTCCCTGAACACAACCCCATACTCACGCTTCCTGAACATAGCCCCGAAAGTTACTGTCCCTGAACATAGCTCCGAAAGTCCACTCTCCCTGAACATAGCCCAGGAAGTCACTCTCCCTGAAAGTTACTCTTCTTGAACATAGCCCCGAAGGTCCACTCTCCCTGAATATAGCCGCGAAAGTCACTCTCCCTGAACATAGCCCTGAAAGTCACTCTCCCTAAACACAGCCCCAGACTCGCTCTCCCTGAACAAAGCCCCGAAATTCACTCTTCTTGAACATAGCCCTGAAAGTCACTGTCCCTGAACACTACCCCAGACTCACTCTCCCTGAACATAGCCCCGGAAGTCCACTCTCCCTGAACATAGCCCCGAAAGTCCACTCTCCCTGATCATAGTCCCGAAAGTCACTCGCACTGAACACAGCCCCAGACTCACCACAGCCCAAGAATCTCTCTCGCTGAACACAGCCCCAGCGTCACATTCCCTGAACACAGCTCCAGAGTCACACTACCTGAACACAACCCCGAAAGTCCACTCTTCCTGAACATAGCCCCAGAGTCACTCTCCCTGAACATAGTCATGAAAGTCACTCACTCTGAACACAGCCCCAGACTCACTCTCCCTGAACACAGCCCCAGACTCACTCTTCCTGAACATATCCCTGAAAATCGCTCTCCCTGAACATTGCCCCGAAAGTCAATGTCTCTGAACATAGCCCCAGAGTCACCCTCCCTGAACATAGTCCCGAAAGTCACTCACTCTGAACACAGCCCCAGACTCACTTTCCCTGAACACAGCCCGGCGTCACTCTCCCTGAACAATGCCCCGAAAGTCACTCACTCTGAACACAGCCCCAGACTTACTCACAAGTTCACATGTTGTTTGTTTAGTCCATGAAGGAAAATCATTTTGTGATGACACATTGCAATATCAAATCATAAAACACAATGGAATGAATGATAATGAAATGGGCGACATTACAATGATCTGAATAAAAGAAAGATTTTCCTTTGCACCCCCTTCCCCACCCCCTCACATTTACACACGTCGGAAAATGGTCCTGTTAAAATCCTACTGATTCTCTCA
>JAMYXO010005900.1:12500-14622 GCA_033310375.1 Conus canariensis | reverse complement strand
CTTCAGAGCATGACAGCAGAACACACACACACACACACACACACACACACACACAACACACACACACACCCACACACACACACACACACAGACAGACAGACAGAGAGACAGACAGACAGAAGACGGCACACAAACCGACAGGACAGATGACAGACCATTATGGACAGTCAGCCGACAGAATGTGGAGGGGGAGAAGAGGAGCCAGAGAGTGACCAGATGTGAGACAGAAAGAGACAGTGATGAGAGGGAGAGGGAGGGGAGAAAGACAGAGGAGAGAGAGCGGGCGGACGGAAGAGAGAGAGATGGGAGAGGGGGGAGAGAAAGAAGGGAGAGAGAGAGGGGGGGGAGAGAGACACGAGAGAGAGAGGGGAGAGAGAGAGAGAGAGAGGAGACAGAGACAGAGAGAGAGACAGACAGAGAGAGAGAGAGTGAGAAGGAAAAAAGGGGGGAGCGAGAGAGGGATGGATGGAGAGCGGAGAGGAGGGGGGAAAGAGAGAGAGAGAGAGGAGAGAGAGAGAGAGAAGAGGAGAGAGAGAAGAGGAGGGACCTATCTACGGAGGACGGATGAGCTGGACGGGGGGGACAGGGGGGGGGGGTTTGAGAGAGAGAGAGAGAGAGAGAGAGAGAGAGAGAGAGGGGGAGGGGAGAGAGAGAGAGAGGAGAGAGATTCTATGTCAACCCGTCAGGGCACTTTCATCACTTATTCTCACAATCCATCTTCAAACCCGTTTTTCCCCTTGGGTTTTGTGGGTTTTTGGGTTGGGGGGTGGGGGGGTTGGGGGGGGTGGGTGGGGGGTGGTTGGGTGGTTTTGGGTGGGGGGGGGTGTGGGTGTTGGGGGGTGGTGGGGGTGGTTGGGTGGGGGGTGGGGTTGGGGTTTGGGTTTGGGTGGGTTTGGGGTGTTTTGGGTTGGGGGGGGGGTTTTTGGTGGGGGGGTGGGGTTGGGTTGGGGTGGGGGTTTGGGTTGGTTTGTGGGTTTTGGGTGGGGGGGTGGTTTTGTGGGTTTTTTGGGGTTTGGTGGGGGTGGGTTTGGGGGGGTGTTTGGTGGGTTGGGGGTTGGGTGGGTGGTTGGGTGTTGGGGTTGGTGGTGGGTTGGTTGGTGGTGTGGGGTGTGGGGTTGTGGTGGTTGGGTTTTGGTTGGGGTTGGTGTTGGTTTAGGGTTGGTTTGGTTGGTTGGGTGGGTGGGTTTGGTGTGTTGGGGTTGTGGGGGTGTGGTGGGTTGGGGTGGTGGTGGTGGGTTGTTGGGTTGGGTGGTGGGTTGGGGTGTTGGTTGGGGTTTGGGTGGGTTTGGGTTGGGGTTGGGTTGGGTTGGGTTGGGTGGTTTGGGGTGTTTGGGTGGGTTTGGTTGGTGGTGGGGTTGTTTGGGGGGTGGGTTGGGTTGTTGGGTGGGTTGGGTTGGGGTTTGTGGGTGTTGGGTGTGGGTGTGGTGTGGTGTTGGGTGTGGGGTTTGGGGTGGGTGGTGGTTGGGGTGGGTTGGGTGGGTTGTGGGTGTGGGTGGGTTGGGTTGGGGGTGTTGGTGGGTTGGGTGGGGTGTTGGGGTGGGGGGGTTGGTTGGGTTGTGGTTTGTTGGGGGGTTGGGTTGGTTTGGGTTTGGGGGGGGGGGGGTTTTTGGGTTTGTTGGGGTTGTGGTGGGTTTGGGTTGGGTGGTTGGGTGGTGGGTGGGGTGGTTGGGTTGGGTGGGGGGTGTGGTTTGGGTTTTGGTTTGGTGGGGGGGGTTGTGGTTTGGGTGGTTGGGTTTGTTGTTGGGTGGGTGGGTGGGGTTGTGTTTGGGTTGGTTTGTGGGGTTTTTGTTGGTGGGGGGGGGGGGGGGTTGGTGGGTTTGTGTTGGTGGGGGGGTTGGGGGTGTGGGTGGGTTTTTGGGTTGGGGGTGGGGTGGGGGGGGTGGGGTGGGGGGGGGGGTGTGGTGGGGGTGGTGTGGGGGGGTGGTTGGTTGGGGGGGTTGGGGGGTGGGGGGGGGGGGGGGTTGTTGGTGTTTGGGTTGGGTTGGTTGGGGGGTGGGGGGTGGTTTGGGGGGGTGGGGGGGTGGGTGTTGGGTGGGGTTTGGTTGGGTTGGGTGGGTGGTTGGTGGGGTGGGTTGGGTGGTGGGGTTGGTTTGGTGGGGGGTGGGTGGGGTGGTGGGTGGGT
>JAMYXO010005900.1:0-7500 GCA_033310375.1 Conus canariensis | reverse complement strand
AAAATTTTAAAATTTAAAAGTTAAAGTTAAAGTTAAAGTTTTTTAAAGTTACAATTTAAATTTAACCTTTTAAAAAGTTACCGTTAACCAAATCCCTTTTTCATTTTCCTTTTAAAAACATTTAAAAGTTTTTTAAAAGTTACCCCGTTTTAAGTTAAATTTTAAAGTTCCCTTTAAAATTTCCCAAAGTTAAAGTTAAAAAAAAAAATTTTAAAACGTTAAACCTTTAAACTTTTTAAAAGTTGTTAGTTTTTTCCCGTTCCCTTTTTAAACGAACCCGTTACTTTTTCCGTTTCCATTTCCAAAGGTTAAACCCTTTTCCGTTAGGTTCCCAAGTTAAATTTAAAAGGGTTAAAATTTCCTTTTAAAAGGTTGTAAAAAAAGTTTTTAAAGTTAACTTTAAAAAGTATCTTTAAAAGTTCCCTTTTAAGTTAAAAAAAAGGTTTCAAGTTAACCTTTTTTCCCTTTTACCGAAAGTTAAAAAGTTAAATTTTTCCCTTTCCCGTTAAGTTAAAAGAAAAATTTCCCAATTTAAAAATTTTTAAAAAGTTCCCATTTTAACCGAAACCCTTTTCAACGTACCCTTTAATCACGCCCATTTCCCCGTTCCAAGTTCATTTTTACATTTCCCAAGATTTTTTCCTTTGTTCCGGATTTTTCCCGTTCCCCGTTACCGACCTTTCCTTTTCCGGTCCAAAAGTTTACTTCCCAAGTTCCAGAAATTAAAAAAAAGGGAATTAAAGTTCCTTTTAATTTTAACAGTTCAAAGTTAACCAATTTAAAAGAATTAAACGTTAAACCGTTAAAAAGTTCCAATTTTTAAAATTTGAACATTTTTCCCGGGTTCCCTTTCCAAAAGTTCCTTTTTTTTAAGTCCCTTTTACCTTTTTCCCGTTCCTTTAAAGTTTTCCCCTTTTTGCCCGTTTTTTTCCAGTTCCCGAAACTCGTTCAACTTTTAACCAAGTTCCAAAGGATTAAATTTTTCAAGTTCCAGTTTTAAAGAAAAAGGTTTTAAAAAGAAAACCCCTTTTTCCCTTTATCCCTTTCCCTTTTAAAATTTCTAAGATCACGTTAAATTTTAAAGTTACAGTTAAAGTTTAAACGGTTAACCGATTAACCTTTCCCACTTTTTAAAGTTAACTGTTAAACCAGAAAAATTTAAAAATTTAAAGTTAAGTTCCCGTTCCTTTTCCCTTTAAAATTCCCAATTTACCCGTTTTTAAGTTCCATTTTCCCCGGGTTCCCTTTAAACATTTAACAGTTAACGTTACAAGTTCCGTTTCCCGTTAATTTTTTTCCCTTGTTAAGTTTTTCGGTACCAGTAAAAGTTCCCTTTTCCCGTTTCATTTTCCGTTTTTCCTTTTAAAGGTTTTTTAAAAGCCCTTTAACACACGTTCAATTTCCCGTTTCCGTTCCCTTTAACCCGGTTTTAAGTTACACTATTAAAATTTAAATTTTAAATTTAAAATTTTTAAATTTCCCCCAGAAAATTTTAAAAGTTTTACTTTTAAACTTTTAAGTTCCCGTTAAAACCGTTTCCCCGTTTTCTTCGTCCCACGGCCCTTTCCCCGTTCCCGTTCCCCAGCCCCTTTCCCGTCCCGTTTACCTTTCCCTTTCCCCTTTAAAAAAAAGGTTAATTCTTAAGTTAAACGTTCAAGTTAAAGTTAAACGTTAAGTTAAAATTTTAAATTTAAATTAATTTTAATAGTTTTTTTTTAAAGGGAAATTAGAAGAAAAGAAAAATTTTAAAATTTTAAAAAATAAATTTTTCCCTATCTATTATTCCTTTTTTTCTCTAAAAATTTAATTAATAAAATTTTTTCTAAAATTTAATTCCTTTCCTTAATTAACCAAAATTTTAATTTTTTAAATTTAATTTAAAAAATTGTATTTTCCCTTAATTCCCGGAAAATTTATTTTTTTTTAAAACAACCGGGAAAACCAAGTTAAATTTCCCCAAGTTCAAGTTAAAAATTTTCAACCGTTATCCCTTTAAAATTTTAAAGTTCCCCTTTTGTTAACGTTAAACATTTTTAACGTTACAATTTTTAAAATTTCCTTCCCGTTCAAATTTTAAAGTTCCCCTTTTCCACGGTTAAAATTTTTTCCAAAGTTTAAAGTTCCCCCCCGGAAAAATTTAAAGTAAAAAGTTAAAATTTTAAGTTCCCAAAAAAGTTACAAGTTTTAAATTTACCCTGTTTTAAAGAATTCAGTTAAACGTTAAAGTTAAAGTTAAAGTTCAAGTTTTTAAAGTTACCGAAAGAACAGTTCCCGGTTAAACGTTTCAAGTTAACGAAAACTTTTTAAATTTAAATTTAACATTTAAACGTTAAATTTAACCAAATTTCCCCGTTAAGAACTTTTAAACACAATTCCCGTTCCCCACCCTTTTCAAATTTAACCAGCCCGTTAAATTACACTTTAAAGTTAAACCCGAAAATTTTTAACATTTAATTCCAACTTTAAAAAGTTTAAAAAGAAAAACTTTCCGTTAAAAAGAAAAGTTACAGTAAAAGTTAAAGTTTTAAGGTTCAAGTTAAAGTTAACCTTTCCCCAATTTCCCCATTTAAAAGGTTCCCGTTACCCGATTTTTCCCTTTAAACCGTATACCAAGGTTTTTAATTTAAAGTAAAAGTTCCTTTTTTTTAAAAAAAAAGACATTTAAAATTTTTCCCCGGTTACAACGTTCAAGTTTTTCCCGTACCCGTTAAAAATTAACGTTAAGTTAAAAGTTAAAGTTTAAGGTTAAAGTTCCAGGTTTTTACGGTTAAGTTCCATTCCCTTTAAAGTTAAATTTTAAAATTTAAAACAAGTTTTAAAATTTCCCGTTAAAGTTCCCAAATTTTCCATTACCGTTAAAGTTCCCTTTACAAGTTCCCCAAAAAACCCAAAAATTTTATCCCAGTTCCCCCTGAATTTTCCCAAACCCTTTCCTAATTTCAAAAATTCCCCTTTCCCCAAGTTCAGCCCCCAAAATTTAAAAGTTATAAATTTTCCCAGAAAAAGTTAACCGTTAAAACAAATTAATTTCCGCCAATTTAAAATCCCATTTTTCCCTTTTCCCAACCCTTTAAAGTTCCATTTCCAAGTTTAACAATTTCCCGGGAAACATTTAAAACCAAATTCCCGTTTTCCCAAAAAAGTTTATTCAATTAAAAACAGTTAAATTTCCCCGTTACACGAAAGATTTTTTCCCGTTCCCAAAATTTTCCCCTAAAACCCCCAATTCCCCTTTACCGGGTTAAAGAACACGTTAAAGTTTTTAACCCTTTCCCAAAAACCAGTTCCCCAAAAATCCCGTTCCCCGTTACAGTTTAAAAAAGTTCCGTTTTCAAAAAAAGTTACCTTTAACCCCTTTTCCAAACCTTCCCAGTTAAGAAAACCCCGAAAAACCCTTTCCCCCCTTCCAATTTCCCCCAATTCCCGGGCCCCCTTTTCCCAAATCCCACAACCCCTTTAAAAACCCCCAATTTTAACCCGTTCCCCTTCTCCCTAAAATTTTCCCCAAGAAAACCCGTTCCCAACGTAAAAAACCCCGTTTCCCCTTTCCCTTTCTCCCTTCTTCCGTTCCAACCTTTACCCTTTCCGTCCCAGTTTTTCCAAACCAAAACCCCCCGATCCGCCAAAACCCCTATACCCCAAAATTACCCACCCCTTACCCTATACCAAAACCAAACCAAACCCCCCAATTCCCCCTTCAACCCAAACCCCATAACCCTAACCCAAAACCCTACCAAACCCCATCCCTAACCCAAACCCCAAAACCCCTAAACCACCCTTTAATCCCAAACCCAAACCCCTTTAACCCAAACCCCTACCCTAACCCCCAAACCCAATAAACCTACCCAACCAAACCCTTTAACCCAAAATCCCTTTTAAACCCATCCCAAACCCCCTAACCCTAACCCTAACCCAAACCCCAAACCCCCCTAAAACCAAACCCCCAAACCCTAACCCCTAACCCTACCCAAACCACAAACCCAAACCCCTTTAAAACCCTAACCCTAAAAAAACCCCCCCCCCCCAAACCCAATAACCCCCCTTTAAAAACCCAAAACCAATAACCCTAACCCTAACCCCCCTAACCCAAAACCCCCCAAACCCCATAACCCTAACCCCAAACCCAAAACCTTTAAACCCTAACCCTACCCAAACCCCTTTAACCCTAAAAACCCTTTAACCCCCAAAACCCTAAAAACCTTTACCCCCCAAAACCCCCTAACCCCCAAACCCCCTAACCTAACCCTAACCCAAAACCCCCAAAACCCCCAAAAACCCTAACCCAAAAACCTAACCCAAACCCCCTAAACCCAAAACCCTAACCCAAACCCCTTTAACCCAAACCCCAAAACCCCAAAAACCTAACCCTACCCTAACCCTAACCAAACCCAAAACCCCTAACCTAACCCCCCCAACCCTAACCCAAACCCCCAAACCCCAAACCCCCTAACCCTAACCAAAACCCCCAAACCCCCCTAACCCAAACCCCCCAAACCCCCTTAACCCAAACCTAACCCTAACCCCAAAACCCCTCACCCAAACCCCAAAAACCCCCAAACCCTAAACCCCCAAACCCCCAAACCCCCTTCCCTAACCCAAACCCCTAACCCTAACCCCCCCCCCCTAACCCAAACCCCCAACCCAAACCCAAACCCCCTAACCCAAACCCCCAAACCCCAAACCCCTTAACCCTAACCCGAACCCGAACCCCTAACCTAACCCAAACCCCTAACCCCCCCCAAAAACCCAAACCCCCAAACCCCAAAAACCCTAACCCCAAAACCCTTAACCCCCAAAACCTAACCCAAACCCCTAACCAAACCCTTTAAACCCTAACCCTAACCCTAACCCTAACCCAAACCCCCAAACCCCTAACCAAACCCCAAACCCAAAACCCAAACCCCTAACCCTAACCCTAAACCCTCCCCCCCAAACCCCCAAACCCCCAAAACCCAAACCCTACCCAAACCCCTAAACCCTAACCCAAACCCCCTAACCCAAACCCCTCCCCCAAAAAACCCCAAAACCCTAAAACCCAAACCCCAAAACCCCCAAAACCCAAAAACCAAAACCCTAACCCCTTAACCCTAAACCCTACCCTAAACCTTCCCTCCCCCCCAAAACCCCCTACCCCTAACCTCCCCCTTTAACCCTAAGCTGGTGGTTGGGGCTTTGTGTGTGTGTGTGTCTTTCTCTCTTTTGCCCCCTCTTTCTCCCCTCTATTCTCTTGTGTTTTTCTCCCTGTCTTATGTTGTCTGTCCATTTTTTCCCCTGTCGGGGAAAAGCGCGCGGGGATGTTGTGGGTGTGTGTGTGTGATTTGGGGGTGGGGGTGTGGGGGTGTGTGTGTTTTGTGTGTGTGTTTTGTGGTGTACGCGCGCGTGCGCGCGCGATGTGTGTGTGTGTGCGGGGGCGCGGTTGTGTGTGTTTTTTTTGTGGGTGTGTGTGTGTGGGTGTGGGGTGTGTTGTGTGTGTGGTGTGTGTGCGGGGAATGTGTGTGCGTGTGGGTATTTTGCGGTCTGTTTGTTATCTGTTTGTTGTCTTTCCCTCTCTCTCTTTTCTCTCTCTCCCCTTCTCCTTCTCTCCCCTCTGTCTCTGTTCTTTCTCTCTGTCTGTCTTTTGGTCTCTCTCTTGTTTTCGTGCCGGGTATGGGGCTGTTTTCATTTATGAGCTTAGTTGCTCGAAATTCATAACCACCCCCCCCCCCTCCACCATCACTTTTTTTTATGCCCACTTTAGTATCTCTCTTCTCTCTCTCTCTCTTTTCTTTTCTTCCCAATCTTTTGTTTCTTCTTTTTCCTCTCTCTCTCTCTCTCTCTCTCTCTTTTCCCCTCTCTCTCTCTGTCTGTCTGTCGGTCTGTCTGTCTGTTGCCCTCTCCTTCATGTTTTCCCCCTCCTTCTTTTTTTCTTTCTTTTTCTCTAGTTGTCTGTCAGTGGGGTCTGTCTCCCCTCGGCCCCAGTCTTTTGTATGTCTGTGCAGGGCCTTTTCCCCTGCCTTTTCTCCCTGTCTGTCCCCCTTTTCCTCATCTCGGGTTGTCTGTCGTCTGTCTGTCCCAATCTCTTTTCTGTCTATCACTGTCTCTTTTTCTCCCCATCTTGGGGGTCCGTTGCCCCCTCGGGACTGTCCCCTCTGTGTGTCTTTTGTCTGCTCTTTTTTGTCTGTCTGTCTGTCTGTCTGTCTGTCTGTCTCTCTCTCTCTCTTCTTCATTTTTTCTCTGTCTGTCTTTTTTTCTGCCTCTGTTTTGTCTGTCGTCTTCGTTCTGCCCCCCCTCTCTCTCTCTCTCTCTCTCTCTCCCCTCTCTGGGGTGTACGCGCGCGGCGCGCGCGATGTGTGTGTGTGTGCGGCCGCGGTTTGTTTGTTTTTGTTTGTGTGTGTGTGGGTGGGGTGTGTTTTTGTTGTTGGTTGGTTTTGGGGTGTGGGGTTGCGGGGTCCCGGGAGGGAAAAGGGGGGAAGGGGGGCAGCCCCCACAGTTTCATTCAAAAAAAATCTTTTCCCCCCCCAAAAAAAAAGAAAAAAAAAAAAAACCCCACAAAAACCCACACCCCCACAAAAACACAACAAACCAACCCCACAAACCCCGGGGCCCAAAAATAACATCCCCTCTCCTTAAAAATCCCCCCCCCAAAATTGTTTGGGGGGGTGGTGGGGGGGGTGGGGGGGGTGTGGGGGGGGGGGGGTGTGGGGGGGGGGTGGGGGGTTTTAAAGACCAACCACATTTTTTTTCCCCCCCCAAAGGGGAAAGAATTGGGGGGGAAGAGGTTTAAAAGGAAAAAACCCCCCCCCAAAAAAAACCTCCCCCCCCCCCCCCCCCCCCCCCCCCCCCCCAAACCCCCCCCCCTTTCCCCCCCCCGGGCCCAGCCCCCCCAAACCCCCCCCCCCCCCCTTCCCCCCCTTTTTCCTCTTCCCCCCTCTTCCCTCCCACCTCCCCCCCCCCCCCCTTTTTCCCACTCCCCCCGTCTTTTTTCCCCTGCCCCCTTTCCCCCCCTTCCCCCCCCCCCCCCTTTTTCCCGGCCTCCCCCCCCCCCCCCCCCACCCCCCCCCCCCCAAAACCTTTTCTTCCCCCCATTTTCCCTCCCCTTTTTCTTTTTTTTTCAAGTTTTTGCCCCTTTTCCACCCCCCTTTCCCCCCCTCCTTTTGCGGGGTCCTTTGTTTCTTCGGTCTGTTGGGTTCCTTCGTTTGTTGTCGTTGCTGCTGCGGGTTTGTCTTTTTGGGGGGGGGGGGTGTGTGTGGGTTGTGTGTGTGTGGGGTTTGGTGTTTTTTTTTTGGGAAAAAGGGGGGGGAAGGGGGGGGAGAGGAGAAGGGGGGGAAAAGGGCGCGGAAGAAGGGCGAAAAAAAGCAGGGGTTTTGGGAAAAAGGATGGGGTGGGTGGGGTAGGGGGGGGAAAAATAAAAAGGGATGGGGTTGGGGGTGGGGGGGAAGGGAAAAGGGGGGAAAGGGAAAGGGGGGGGGGGGAAAAAAAAAAGGGCGGGCGGGGGGGTTTTTTTTTTTGTTGCTTTTTAAA